>PVJX010015473.1:0-42464 GCA_004027295.1 Dolichotis patagonum | reverse complement strand
GCTCCCCCACAGGCTCCTGGCTTCCTCACAGGGTCCTAACTCCCCTCTGTGGGCTCCTGGCTCCCTAAGTTGTAAGGCGAATGCTGGGTGTGGCCACCCCGGAGCCTGTGGAATCTCAGGCAGGCCAGGCCTCTGTGCCTTGTCCCAGGCAGGTCTCCAGGAGGTTCCCTGCAAGTGAAGGGCCTACAGGTCCCAAAGAGTCAGGCCAGAATGTTGGTTTCTGAAAAGTTCCCAGTCCCAAACAGACCTGGCCAAGATGCCAGTCTCCACAAGATTCCCAATTCAAACAGCCCGGGCCACTCTGCGGGTCCGAGAGTTTCGGGTCCCAAAGAGACAGGCCGAGATGCTGCTTTCTGGGAGACTTCCTGGGGGTGAAGAGTGGGGCTATGGGCCCAAACAGACCCGGCCCAGATGCCGATCTCCAGGCAGTTCCCTGCGGATGAAGGGCATGCTTACCAGTCCCAAAGAGTCGCGCCAAGATGCAGGTCTGCGCAGACTTTCGATCCAAACAGCCCAGGCCACTCTACGCGTCCGAGAGTTTCGGGTCCCAAAGAGGATTAAAGACTTTTTGCACAGGAAAAGAAACCACCAACAGAGTAAAGCAACAACCCATAGAGTGGAAAAAATTATTGCTGGCTATTCTTCAGACAAAAGGCTAACATCTGGAACATAAAAAAGACTAAAAAAAAAAAAATCCAACCTCCCAAATTTAAAGACCCAGTCCAAAAATATTCATCTGAAATGAATATACATCCCAGATAAAGGAGTACAAATGACAAATATATGGAAAAATGTTTAACATCACTGGTCATTTGAGAGATACAAATTAAAACAACAAAGAATGGCTATCATTAAGAAATCAATCAACAAGAAAAACTGGAGAGGCTGTGCGGGAAAAGGAAGCCTTCTCTACTGTTACTAGTGGAGTAAAACTGTGGGAATGTTGACTGGTGTGACAATTGTGGACATCAGTGTGAAGACCCCTAAAACACTAAAACTAGAAGTTTCATTTGAGCCAGTTATTTCTCTTCTTGATATCATCCCAAAAGAATTAAAAACATTATACCACAGTTATATGTGCACCCTTATGTTTATAGCTGCACAGTTTGTTATAGCTAAATCTTAGAGACAACCCAAAAGCCCATCAATGGATGAATGAATAAAGAAAATGTGATATTTTTATACAATGGACTACTACTTTGCTATAAAGGAGGATAAACTTGAGGCATTTATAGTTAAATGGATATACATTGAGAACATAATTTTACATGAAATAAATCAAATATACATGTTTAAATATTGCATTGTTTTTCTAGTGGGAGAAACCAGAAGCATAAATAAGGTCCAAAATATATAATACAGATTGGGAAATGGGAAGAAAATGCTCAAATGAGCTGGGAGCAGTGGCACATACCAGTAACTCCAGCACCTGGGAAGCTGAGGAATAAGAGTCACCGAAAGTGTGAAGGTAATCTGAACTACATAACAAGATCATGTCTCAAAAAAAAAAAAAAAGCCCAAATGGGAAGGGCAACAAGGAGTAGAGAGGGAAAAGAAGGAAAGGAAAAGAAAAATAAAGATAATAGAAGGAAAAAAAGGGAAACAAATCTTTGTAAATGAGGAGAAGGAAGGTTGAAAAGAAGGAAGAGGAATAAAAAAAAAAAAAAGAATGAAGATTATATCACATACACCAGGCATATGTATGCCAGGCTTGGTAGGACGTGCCTGGAATCCCAGCACTTGGGAGACCGAGGCAGGAGGATCACCAAAAGTTCAAAGTCAGCCTGGATTACACAGTGAGTTAGCAGTCAGCCTGTACTACATAGTTAGATTGTCCAAAAAGTAGATATATCATGTACAGGTAAAAATTCCCTATGATGAATGGTATCATTTTGTGTATCTAAAATGTATCAATAATATAAAATTTAAAATAAAAACTAATAAAATCAACAAAAATCCTTCAGATGGGATTTAGCAGCTACTCATGGGTGATACTTTAAACATTTATGATAAAAGAGAATGAAAATCGAAATTTATGAAACCAAGGTGCCATCAATATTCAACCCTTTGTAAAAATACAACCTGATAATGGAAAAGTGAAGTTTAATTTATTACAATGATTAGATCTTTTCATTGAGTAACAAAGAACCTTTTTAGCACTTAAATAGCATATTAAATTTCCAAAGCACTTTGTATTCATTAATTATTCCTCTAAAAATGCAACAAGCCAGTTGGTGTGGGCAATTTCTGATGATGTTAGTTGGTTCCAAATTTAAGGGTAAGAAGCATAGATGGAAATAATTTGGATAATGCAAACAATGATGAGATCTGCAAAATACATACCTAAGGAGAAACCAGTCTCTTATTTTAAATTTTCTGCCGTGGTAGTTTCCCACAGCTGCATTCCAGAATATATTTCTATCAGGAGTCCATTTTGCAAGTTATTTTTTGCAATCACCACATTGTTCACAAAGATTTCCCTTCTCTATATATCTTCAAACAATTAACTAATTACTTTGCAGAATATGCATGGTTACAAATTGATTCCAGTAATACAGGTAGAAATCCATATTACCCAGAGTGCAGCAAGGGCTTTAGGTTATTTCATTTTGATGGTTTTAGCTGGCCTTTAATAAACTTTAGCTGATGCAACTGTGTTTTGTTTGTGACTCTTCCTGAAGTTTAATGTTAACCTAATCATATGTACAGGGCCTCTTTGTTAGGTATGATTTCCCCTGGTCAATTGTATTGCTTATATGTAGTAAAGAGAAATTTTAGTCTGTAAGTGATGTTTAAAACCAAGGATTATCATGACTTTATATTGATGTAATTCTCAATTCAGCTTTTATCCTGTTTGCCAAAGGAATTTCTAAAAATTAGAAACATACCTGAGACAATTTTATAAATAATATATACTTCTAGAGAAAATCTGAATTAATTATTCAGCACAGCTATTTATACATAATCTCCACTCTCTGTGTATATTTAAGGTAGTACATTTAAAAATTGCTCCAATAAGCATTTTGGTAACAGGGTTATTATTAGATGTGAAGGCATACTGTTTGTGCATATTTGTATTCCTGTCTTTGGAGGAGCATGCTAAAAACTAGTGCAAAGGACAAATAATAGAATTTGTACATGAATTATAACATACTTGATGTAGAAAGTGAATGTTCCCTTAGAAAAACACAACTCTTTTTTTGCATGAATTTTGTCATTATTAGCTAAGTGATTTGTTCTTCATATGAACCACTGGAGTCATTATGTAGGTGTTCTTTAACTATCCTGTGCCTAAGAATCTCCCAGGGCACTTGTTAAAAAGTAAGTTTTAAAGGAAAACAGTACAGCTATTCTGGAAAACAATTTAGTAATTTCTTATAAAATTAGACGTACTTTTTTCTAGTACACAACAAACCCACTCTTAGGTATTTATCCCACTGAAGCAAAATGTTATGTTTTTAAAACAGCTGTATGCCTATTTATGTAACTACTTTATTCATAATTGTCTAAACTCAGAAATAATCTAACTATCTTGTAACGGGTAAAGCAATGCTATTCGGCATCATGAGGAGATAAGAAAGCCAGTCTCAAAATAAAACTATGGTAATGGAGACTAGTGATACAGGAGTAAGAGTAGGGTTAGCATGAGAAACATTTTGGGGTGAATGGAACTCTTCTGTTTCCTGATTACAGTAATAATACTTGAGTCTCTACAGATGTTAATATTCACAGAATTGACACTGAAGCTGTAAATGTTACTGCCTATTAAAAAGTAAAATTCTTTTTCTGTCTTTCTAAAATGTCCTTTAGTATTTTTTGTAGGGTTGGATTGGTGGTCACAAATTCTCCCAGTTCCTCTTTGTCATGGAAGCATTTTGCTTCTCCATTAATTTCTAGAGAGAGTTTTGCAGGATACGTCAATCTGGGCTGGAGATTATTCTTCAAGGCTTGAATTATTTCACTCCAAGCTCTTCTTGACTTGATGGTCTGTGTTGAGAAATCTGCCATGATTTTGATGGGTTTTCCTTTATAAGTGATCTGTTTCTTTTCTCTGATGGCTTTTAATATTCTGTTCTTATATTGAATTTCTGGGACCTTGATTATTATGTGTCTGGGTGTAGCTCTGTTTTGGTTGTAGGTGGCTGGAGTTCTGTATGCTTCATACTTCTGCATATCTGGTTTGATTATTGCCTGCTTTTGAAGTCTTATAATATCTCCAATGCTTTGTTTTTATTAATGTTGTTATATACTGCTGAGACATCATGGTAACCATTGTAGATCACCTTATATTGTGGTTTTATATGACTTTTTGCTTCATGCTTTTCTAGGAATTGTTTTGTTTTGTCTTGCTTTGTTTTGTTTTCCCCTATAACACAGAAAAGATAGATTTACATGTAGAGACTCATGCATGTGTAGAGCTTATAAACAGTTTACGAGAACTAACTATATAACACATGTTGAAATGAACAAATACTTTGAAGAAAAGGAGACACTACAGTACCCAGTGCTGATTCCATAATGTCATGATGTGAAATCCAGCAAAACTATCACTCTTTGTTCAAATGATTTTAGCTTTTTTTTTTGTTCAAGTTCAACACACATGAAGGTATGGACAGCTGTTTTGAAGAGAATGAGAGACACTATGACAGCCATTCTTGGCTTCCCTATTGTGTGGTCTTGAAGACCTGAAATGCCCTCCTTGTCCTGCTCAGATCAGTTCCATACTATGTTGTTTCATGTGAATTCCCTGTATGTGACAATATGGACAACTATTAGGAAGAAAACAAGAGTCAATATGATACAGACTGAATATCTCTGATTGTCTAGCTTTGAAATTTATGTCTCTTACATTGCTTTCTTGTGACCCACTTTGTTTTGAGTTGTTGTGTTTAATTTTACCCTTTTGTTATGTTTGAGTGTGTAAGATGGATGACCATATTGCTGTTTTTGTCAGATCGTGGAGCAGAACTGTTAACAGTGTCACTGTTTGAATGTCTACTTTGCATGTTTTAATTTTGTAATTTGAACAACTATTTACAAGATGTCAGTATGTAATTTGTCAAGTAAAGATTTCTTAGTGTTTCTTTTTTTTTTTTTTTTGGTTCTTTTCCCTTTTTCCTTGGAATTCTGTATTGTTGCTACCCTTTATTCTGTTTTGTTTGGGTTTTTTTTTCTCTTTAAATAAAGTTTTTTTAAAAAGTCAAAAAAAAGTAAAATTCAAAGTTTTCACTTTCAAAGTACATGATTCAGTAGTCCTGAGGTGAGGCCCTCGAACCTGAATCTTTACATAGACATAGGGGAGTGTGCTCCAGTGCTTCTGACAACAGAATCCATACTTCAAGAAATGTTTCTTGAAAATGTATCACACTGAAGTTAGAAGATTGTAGTATATAATCTTGCCAATTAATAGCTACACAACTTTGCATACTGCTGTGATTTGAGTTGTGACACCCCTTAAGTGTGTATCAGTCTCCTAACCCCTTGGAACAGAATGTGATCTTATTTTAAGATTCTTTGAATTCTACGTGTCTTCTGTTTTCTATGATGGAGACCTCTGTGTTTCACATTTAGCAGGTCCTTCTTAACTTTCTTCCTTTGTGCTTGAGATTTACCAGAAAGCCAGTCTAACTGGTGCTTTATGGGAAAGTATTACTTAAAGGATTTGTTGTGCTTAAATTTTACATGTCATAGGAGTTATTTGTGAAACTGGATAGTGAAACTTGAAGACAATAGCAAACACTTTTGCATTATGAATCTTCGTGCCTATTCATGAAGTTAGAAGGTCCATGTAATTTCAATATAAGACAAATGTGACAAACAAAGTGTTTAAAACCTTTGTAAACTAAGTATTTAAAAGCTGATACACCTGAACCATCTAGTTCTTTCTCTTGTTTTGCCTAGGGACACATGGAATTCTCAAGATGAGGCACTGGGTCCCGCTTTGGAACACATCTCAAATTTTTTATTCCTTATATGTGAAAAACAGATTTGGAACAGTCTGAAGCTTAAGGTGGTGTGTCAATTTGGTTGACTTTAGGATCCCTTAGGGCAGTGATTGGCACAGCACAATTCTGGTGGTATCTGGGTGGATCGTGGAGGTGTGAGCTTGGTGTGTGTTTATAGTCCTTCACTCCTTCCTCTATAATACTGTTTCCCAGCTCCACTTCCCAGCTGTCATGAACTGAGCAGTTTTGCACCATCACTCCCTTTCACCGTGTTGTTTCTGCCTTGTAGGCAGCTTACCATGGACTGAATCATCTTAAAATGTGAGCCAAGTTAACCATCTCTTCCTTTAGGTTATGCAAGCGGGTAATCTGTGCAGCAACAGGAACACTGCTATTGAAGGTTACAGGCTTTAAATGAGAAATAATTTTTGCTGTGTTTAGTCACTGACAATTGATTACCACAGCATAGCCTAGTTTTTCCTAACTAATAAAAGAGCAGAACTAAGAAGATTAATTCAATCTAATTAGAAGTAATCAAATGAATTATTTAATTAAATGTTTCGAGGCTGATAACAGTTCTAATTTCAAGTTAAGCTAGTTTCAGTTTTATTCCGGGGAAAGAAGGACAGAAGATGAATCATAAAGATCATACCTTCTGTGATGAATGAGCTGAAACATAATCACCCTTTGTACCCTTAAAAACAAATAAAAAATGAACTAAAACCTAGAAGCCCCATAGAAACACAGATCACATACAAAACTTCTGTTTCAATTTTTATTAGTAAAATTCTAAATTTTCATTTAGCACTCCAAATTTGTGAAAAGGATGAAATATTAGCTAATCTTACCAGGTACAAAACTGGCAAAATCAGTGAGGTATTATCAGAGCCATAGTTTCTGTCATGAAATTTTGCCTGTCAGGTGACAAAAAACAAAGTTGGTTGTTTTTGTTTGTTTTGTTGTGTGTGTGTGCGTGCATGTACATGTGTGTGTGTAAGTGTGTGTCTGTGTGAAATAGGAGCTGTGGCACTTGGACTTCAAAACCTGGCCAAATTTCTGAAACAAATAGTGAGATGACTGATGCTCACACAAAGATACGCGTTTGCCCTTGAGGAAGCTCTGCTGGTGGTGAAGCTATACTGACCTTTCAACTAGAGTTACTAAAATGTACTGTATTTTGAGTCCTTCTATACAATACTAGTTTTAAATTCTAATTTACTGTGCATTAATTTTTACAGCTGTCATGGCAAATTACCACCTAATAGCTTTAAAAGAATACAATGTTAACATCCTACAGTTGTGAGTCAGATGTCTGCCGTAGGTCTCACTGGGCTAATATCAAGGTATCTGGAGGCTTAGAGGAAACCAATTTCTTTGTTTTTTCTAATTTCTGTAAGCTGCTAGTGTTTCTAGTCCCATGCGACTCTCCACCACCACCACGTTCAAAGCCAGCAACCTCAAGATTCTCTGACACCCATAAACAGTTGTGTTTACCTCTGATTTGTCTGGGAAAGGTTCTCTGCTTCTAAGGACCACGTGAGTAGACTTTCCCCTTCTCCATATTCCTATATATGCTTCTCATTTCTAGGTCATGTTTCATGTGAACTTTAATCACATCTGCAAAGGTCCTTTGTCTTATAGGTAACATTAATAGGTTGCAGAGGTTGAGATCTGAGGGAGAGGACATTGTGTTACCACATCTTCTAAGAGGCACTTCCTCCAGAGCTGAGAGGTCTCTCAAGCCATGCTTCTTACTTCAGATCGAATGTGAGTGAGTCAACTCTCCTTACCTTTGCCTAGACAAAATACAGGTAATACTTCAGCGGGCTAAAAGTAAAAAATGTGCTTCATAGCCTTCTGTGGGTTCATTCTTGATATAAAGTCCTTGATCGTCTTATTTTAACCTGTGGACTCAAATATTTGAGAAAATAGATGTGTATAAATATGTAATCATCTATCCTTTTCCCCTGTAAGGTTTCCCAGTGTTTTCTCGTTGTGCATGATTAAGCTTCTAGGTTACTCTTTGCCAGCATCATACTTACCAAACTCAGTCCTGTTGTGCTCCTTTCTCCTGGGTAATATTCTGTATTAGGTGAAGAGGGTGGTGATAAATGAACTAATTTAGTGAACAGCCTAACAAGTGTGTGTACAATGGCTTAATTATGCAAGTAGAAGTTCCTAACGAATGATGCAGATGGTACGGATTCCAACAGAATGAATGGTCGCTGTGTCACTGGCTTAACACATCACCAATGGCTTCTTCAGGTCCCTTCACTTGCTGCATGCAACTCTCACTACAGCAGTGTTGATAGTGTACCACTAAAGTCAGGCTTAAGTCTAAAGCTCTTCTCTTTCATTTGTCAGTGATATTTTGGACAACTTCTTTAACCTTTCTGAACCTCTACTGCATCAGCTACAATAATACCTAATTCACAGGGCTGTTGAAAAGGTTAAGCGAGATAATGTACATAAAGTGGTTTAGAATCACATCTGGCATAAAAGTACATTCAATAAGTAATGACTACTGTATATATTTTTATTGTTCCTACTTTACTATATCGACCAGACTTCCCTGTGGACCGATGCAGTCAGGGCTCTAAATTCTTCCACATTCATTCACCAAGAATTCATTGGGCCTCTATTTGAGCAAGGCACTGGGGACATTGAAGGGAGTGGAATAGTCAAAATGCTTTCCTTTGTGGGGCTTATATTCTAGTAAGAAGAAATAAATTAAAATAGGCAAAACCAAAACACACACACAATATTATTTCAGATTGTGATGAGTACCATGGAAGAAATAAACAGAATACATGACAGTGTTTTTTAAGGAGCTTACACACACTAGTGGGACCAGGATAATTGACATAATCATGTGAGACACACATGTGTATGGGATACTACTAGTAGTTCAGTGTGTGAAGAGGAGGCCAGAGGGATCCTGGTGAGATGAAAGTTTAGCTCCCACTCAGAAGATAAATCTGACCCAGGAAAGTGAACAGCAGATGCGATCAAAGCAAGACAGGACAGAGCAGAAAGTGTTTGAGAAATTAGTCTTATTTGATCACAGTCTGTTATATAGTGAAGAAGGTGGAAGATAAACATCTGAAGGAAGCAGAAGCTAGATTAGTCAAGGCTTAAGAACTCAAGATAACACTGGAAGTCCAAAGAGGAAACTTTAAACCATGCCATGCAAGGAAGACATGCTTTTACATGATTTTTACAAAACAATAGCTGCAGAAGGAATAAATTTGGGTGAAGAAGGTAAGGAAGAGATAAGTTTTCAAGAGTGGAATTGGACAGACAAGAGGTTACTTTGGAATTCCTGAGGAAGTATTATGGAGGTAAACACAGGATGAGATTAAAGATACATGTTTGTCATAGAACAAAAAGTATTTTAAAAGTAAATGGAAGAGATTTTTCTTCAAAAGAGAAATTTTAAGTTTTCCTCTCAAGTTTTTGGATGAATAGTGACAATATTCATACCATTAGATAAGAAAGAATGAGAACTCTAGGTTTGAAGGATGATAGGGAGACAGAAATACAGTGTTCCACTTTGGACACATCTTTGAGCTATTTAGATAGCAGGTAGCAATGTGATGTGTGGTTGTACTAGCTAGGGTTCTCTAGAGTAACAGATGCAATAGAAAATATATGCATAATTATGCAAGGAGGAAGGCCTATTGAGTAAGTTTATAATATCAGAGGCGGAAGGATCCACAGTGGCCTTCTGTGCCCTGGAAAGTCATTAGTTACTCAACCCAAGAGGAGGCAAACCACAGAACAGGGGAGATGAAGAATGCAGTATCACTGCAAGGTCAAAGGCCAGAAGCTGACCCTAGAGTCACCAGTGCAAGCCTTCACTGGAAGACTGAAGAAACTGGAGACAGATGTCCAACGGCACTGACGAAGACTTGGTATGCTTTGAAAATGGAACACCTCTTTCTTTCTCTTGCTATTCCATGCAGGCTATAAGCCTGTTGGTTAGTACTGTCCACATCTGGATAAGTCTTCACCT
The DNA here is from genome assembly GCA_004027295.1 of Dolichotis patagonum. NCBI lineage: Eukaryota > Metazoa > Chordata > Mammalia > Rodentia > Caviidae > Dolichotis > Dolichotis patagonum. Next base: position 32,504 of record PVJX010015473.1, on the reverse strand, counting down.
GGACTCACTGGCTTACGTGTCATTCATTCATGGGCATATCCTGAACTTTGGTATTCTGCTAGATGTTTTTACTCAACTCCAGTTGACATATCACAGTTATGGACCACAATGGTTATAGATGTTTTCTAATTAAGAATGACAACCAGGTTGTGCCAAGTTTCTCCCCCCCCCCCCGTGTGTGTGTGTGTGTGGCATGCTGGACACACCTCTGACACATCCTTATAGCTCTGTCCTGTGACAACTGTGTGTGAGTGCCTTGGGGGCATCTTTATTTCCCTGAGCAACACTCCATGTCTAGCTTAAAGAAGTAGACTAAAGAAAAACAAAACAGAATGATCTCCAAATAAGTGTATGCATTCCTGCCTTGGATGTTAGCTATTGCTTAGGGTTTCTTGAAGAAGATTCTGAGAAAAGTTTCTTTTTTAAAGATAACCACATTCTTCTTCAGTGTCCTCAATCACTGTCAGTTGTTTCATTCCTTTTATGTACATTTGATTAATGGCAACAGTAATTCTATCAACAAATCCAAAATTCTGTTCTGATAATGGGAAAGAAAAGCATGTCCTTGTGGCCTGGGAAGTAGGTGAGTGGATGGAGGGGGGTGCAGGGAAAAATCTCTAGAAATGCAAATTGTTCTTTTGATTCATGCAACTGCACAGGATACTGTGCTTCTCCAGGCTGGAAAATGTGGTCCTTACTGTGGAGCAGTAGGAACAGCTTGCATGGCGAATGGTCTGAGAATCTCCATAACACATTCCTCTGAGCGTTGATCAGAGAAGCAGCTTCTCAAAATAACAAACTCATAGTAAAATCAAGGAGAAAACCCTGACTCCATGCATTGCAATCTTTTTCATGGGGATGCCCAACATCTACAAAGGCTGGGAAATCTCAGACTCCTGTTTAACTTTGATTGCTACGGAATTCTCCAGAATCATTTCATCTTGCAATGCTTTTTATTCTTAATGACACTTTTTAAAATTCCATAGAACTAGTCTTCTCAGAACATGCATAGCTGTCACAATAGTGGCCGTGATTGATGAAAAGGCAACTCCAGGCCAAAAATGCATACACTTTGCCATAAATAAGGGCTGAGATGGATAATTCCATAGAACTAGGATAGCGCAATGCTACCTTCACAGCCATTAAAAAAAAAGGGCCAAGAACTGACAATTCTTCCAGACTGAAATGTGCATTCAATTAAGTTCCAGGGACTCCTCAACTCTTCTGCACACTGACTGGGCTTCCAGCCTGCCTGCCAGGTAAAGCACACTCAACCTTATTCCCAAAGCTTCAGCACAGCGTGAGCATCTCCCCTGCTATGCCTGAGGTCGAAGCTTGTAAATTAGCCAGTGTCTGCAGATCAGTATCTCACAGTATTAACTCTGGAGGTTCATCTTTCTTTGTCACCATTAAACATTTCTTGCTCAGCCAGAGTAGAACACGTGCTCCCAACTATTGCTTCGGTTAAATCTCACTCTGAGAGAACACAGTATTGCTCTGATTTTAAAAATCAAAATAGTCCACGATTTTTAACCCCTCCTTTCACCTGTGAGAAACTGGGCTTATATTAAATTGACTCCTAATAAAGTATATGTGTGATCTTTCCTTGCAGTTTCTTTCATTTTATGATTTTTTGATGTTGCTATAAACTCATGACTTTTCCTAAATTTGATTGGTTCAGATTTACTGTATCATTGCTTTTCTTATATATGTAAAGGTTCAGTATTAAGAAACTAACAGCACTCACTTCTCATTTTGTTTTTCCCCATGATGTACACAACTCTTCCTCTACCCCTTAAAAAGCTGTTCATTCTCTGCTAATAAGGAATTACAGATCACTTGGGGAGGTTTGTCACAAGACACAGATTTCTATTTTCCTAGAGAATCATATTCTGAACAAAAATATACAGGTGTGGTGAACAAATTCACATGCACATGATAGTGGGGTGGAGCCAGGGAGCTATCAGCACCCTTGTGATAAGCACATGCTTAACCAGTTCCAAAATGCCACCCATCATGGTGCTTCCAATTAATGTCTTTCTCTTTTTCCTAGTTTGTATTATACAAAATTACATACGACATATAAATAAGGTGTGAAGAATATGTTCACTTCAAGCAATGAAGCATTCTAAGAGTGCTTTAAAATCTTCCTGTGTGAATTTTCCTGATCTCAGCACATTCTCATCTGAATATTTGAAGTGGAAACCATCATGAAGTTTGTGTTTATCTTTCCCTGCCTTTTGAAAAATGGATCCATCATGCACCTGTATTAGTCTAGTTTCTCATTGCTGTACACAATTTGAAAGAGCAAAAAATTTAATTTAGCTCATGCCTTGGAAAGATCCAGTACCATTTTGCTGACTCCATAGCAGAAGGGTGTGGATGACAAAGGGGAGTAGATTCTGCCAGCCAGGGCACAGAGCAGGGTAACAGCACCAGAGAGAAATGTGTGAGTGACCATAGAAGGTACCCACACATCCTGACCTCCCAGCATGCCCACCTAATCTGCTAGGCATTGTTTATTCAGCAATTAAGTTGACATATCAGCAGTAACACTCGCAATATCCATAAATAATGCACTGCTTAGCTTTACTTATTTATAAACTGTATAGAATAGATGACTTTTCTGCAACCTGATGTTTGCTCAATAATGTCTTGAGATCACCCACATAAACATGTACAGATCAATGTAATTCATATTCACTACTATATACATTTGCTATTGTCAAAAATAATTTATTTTCTGGGTGGAAATTTGGGTTCTTAACCAGTATTTAATTATTATTACAAATGTTTCTGTTGGAAACATTGCTGTACTGCTCTGTGAGTGTACATATCAAACAATGCCTTTTGGATTCCTCAAAATGGAATCTGCAAATTTATTGCTTCCTGTTTGTGGAAATGCTTCTCCATCTTTGCCATTTTTGCTAACTAGATCAATGAGAAATCTATCATGTGAATTTTTTTTGATGTACATTTTCCTGAGCATGGATGAAGTTAAGATCTTTTCTCATGGTCGTCGGCCACTCCAGTTTCCTCTGCTGAGAAGTCTTGGTATCTTAGAGGCTAAGTGCTCCAATCCTGTTCTTAATTCTTCAAGAACAACTTTGCTATTCTGTGTGACTTTTGAGTTAACATGTCAAGTTCCACTGCCATACATTTTCGGGATTTTAAATGAAATTATACAGGATCTACAGGTCAACCTGAAAACAGTTAAATTTTATTACAGTGTCTTTTATCCATAAATATTCCCTTTCTGGAATCTTCTTTGGTAACTTCCAAAAACATGTAAAACTTATAATTGTCTCCGTAAAGGATTTAAATATTTTTGTGCTACATGTTTAACATTGTGTTTCGTTCTTCATTGTATGTAATTATACTTTCTATAAGTTTGTGAAGTTTCCAAAGAAATTAATCTTTGATTTTTTAATCACAAAAGTTGTTAATCGCCTTTATAGTTCTAACATGTCAGCTATGGATTCTTTCAGGTTTCCTACATAGATGATGTTAGTTATGAATAATGATGTTTCTGTTTCTCTCAATCTCTTACTTCAGTAGCCAAGACAATAAATTCCATGTTAAATAAAAGGGGTGGTAACATTTTTTACTATTTCTAATCTAAAATGGAATACTTTGATTCTTTATTTATTTGATATACTTTTATACTTATTTAGAGGTACAGTTTACATGATCATGGAAACTTCTTTATGCAGGGAAAAACAATTAAAAATAAATATTAAAGTGGTCTTTAAACATATGAAAAGATTTCCAAGCTCAGTCACTATTATAGAAATGAAAATTAAAACATTTCTTATCCATCAGACTTATAGAATATGAGAAAGTATGACAATATAATCTGCAACAAGGCCTTCCGTTGGGAGCAGGAACTGCCATATTTTGCTGGGGAAAATGCAAATCTGTGCAGTACTTTTTGAGGAGAATTCAGAAACAGCAATAATTCTATCAATCATCTAAATACCTCTTTTGATCCTTCTGTCCTCATAGGCATTTACTGTTGAAGATATAACCCATGAGTTAAAAAATATGTACAGTACAATGTGAAACTTCCTATTATTCAAAACAACCTTCCTATTATAATAAACAACATAAATATTCATGAATATGACAATGGGTGAATAAATTACAGTATGGCCACAGAGTTCTATAATTTGTAAAAAGAAAATTGAAATGAGTCACATGAATGGATATGGATTTATTTTGTGGATATATTGTTACAAAGTAAAGCAGAAAAGATAGTTTATTATATGTTAATTTTGTATAAAAAAGAAAGGGAAATAAGGAAATTTAAGTGTATCTTCTCATTCATGAAAAAACTCACAGAAAACATGAGCCAAAACTAGTGAGATCAGTTACCGTGAGAGGTGATAATAACTCTTCAGGCTTGTTGTTACCCTCTCCCTAGATCCTGTTAACATTGCTTTATTTGGAAAAAGGTTCTTCACAGATGTGATTAAGAATTTTGAAGTGTAAAGACAATCCTTAATTATCTGGATGGGCTCTAAATCCAATCACAAGGGAAAAGCAGAGAGACATTTCAAATAGACACAGAAGGCAAGGCTGTGTGAAGACAGACAAGGTTGTGTTTATGGTGATGTGGTTACAAGCCTTAGAGACTGAGAATGTCCAAGATCCTGCAAAAGCTGCAGGAGGCAAAAGGCTGATTCCCATCCAGAGCTCCGGAGAGGAGGGCAGTCTGCCGACAGTGTGATTTCAGAGCGGTGGCCCCCAAAGCTATAAGGAAATCAGTTTCTGTCATTTAAACCATAAACATTGTGGTCATTTCTTAAGGTAGCCTCTGGAAACTACCACTTACCTACAGGAGTGTAAATATGTATAAATTTATTATATAAATTTTTTAATCAAGGAGGATGCAAGAGGAACAGCAAATGCAACATGCACAGTTAACATTGAACCTTTCTGCACAGCCATACTGAAGGAACAAGGTAAACAGAACTAACTGTATGACACTGGGTACCATTGGAACCAATGGCATTGTTAAAAATTTAGGGTAATATAAATTTGAATACATGTTTACAAATAGACATGATAATTTATGTGCATGCATTCATTAATTATAACTATATAACTATAACTATAACTATAACTATAACTATAACTATAACTATAACTATAACTATATATAAAAGCTCATTTTTGAGGCTTAGAAGTGATAATATTTTAGTGGCAATGAACATAAGCAGTACCCAGATCTTTGTTTACTAAATATCCTCCTATAAAAAGTAATAGTTCTCCTTGAGAAGTAGTTGATTCTGGGACTGAATAAGGAAAGTACAAGACCAGCCTGATACACTTTCTCAGTTTGGAAAACAAGAAAATACTTCAAAAATAATGAGGACATTTCCAAAGGTTATAGGAGCCAACTTCAAGTGGCTCCCAGGGACCCAAGTTAGGACAATTTGAGCAGTGAAAGAAATATTGACAGAAATGGATTATAACTCATAGAGTAAAACAAAGACAAGTCTATATAATGATACAAGTCGATGAATGTGCAATAAAAGGAGAGAAAGGAAAACTTTTTCTCATGGTAGAATTTCAATGAACAAATATAAGAAGAACCTTGGAACTAGATCTCTATTTTAGCAAGAAAAACAGTAATACTTGCGCATTTGAGTATCTTTAAGGGATTCAACTTGGGGGGAAAATTCAAACTAGTGAGCAAAATTGTGATAAAAAATGACTATTTACATAATTAGAAATTTTCTCCATAAGATCCTGTTTTTTAAAAGGGGTAATTAGTAAGCTTACAATGGAAAAATGTGTCTGACACCATTCAACCAGCAATTAAAGATAATAGCCTCACACATACATATTACAATCTTTCTACTGTGTTGCACAAAAATGGTAAATTGTATTTGCAGTATTCTTGCTAAAATTCTAAACTTGAATTTAATTATTGGGACTTATGAAGCAAAATTAAATTAAAGAGCATGCTACACAATAATTGGCCAGTATTCTTCAAAAGTACCAAGGTCATGAAAGACAAAAGAAAATAAAGTGAGAAATTGTCTCATTATAAGACAAAGGAGATAAGACCAAATCAATAACTATGGACTGATTTCTGGTTAAGAAAAGTAAATTAATGGAAAAATTGATTATTATGTTGAAGAAAGTTTGGTGCTTACTTAATAAGCATTTTACTGATGTTAATTTTTGGGATTTTGATGGTTGAATTCTAGTTACCTAAGATTTTAATATTTCAGTAAGCAGCAAAAGGACATCCAGATATTCTTTCTACTATTTTTGCAAGCTCTTAACAAGTTTAAACTTGTTTGAAAATGACAAAAATTAAATATTGATAGCACCTAGTTATTCTTTATTTGCTAATAAAATATTAAAGATTGACTTCAGTCAATTTTCCTACATCTAATGTGAAAATATTTCTTCTAAAATTAATGTGATAAAATACATTATTTAATTTTTCTAGTGTTAATCATAATTTGAACCCTGAGGATAAAAGAACTTTGTCATTAAATATTACCTTTCAAACTGAGATGGTTTGTTGTCTTGTGAGGAATTTTTGTATCTGTATTCATGAGCTTGACTGTTACATTTCTTTCTTTCTGCTTGTTTTTCAGTTTTCATTTTGTGATATCTTCATAAAATGAGTTGGAAGGTTTTTCCTTGTTCTTTATACTCTTGAGATTGTCTAATACTGAGATTTATTGTGTATCATTTGTTATTTTATTTTTTGCAACTATTTATTCTCCCAAGCCTTATCTTTTCTGGAAGCAGCATAAATTTTGATCCTATTAATGCTGGACTTGGCCTTGTGGCTCCTGAGGCTAATGAAAAGTGAGGGTGTGTGGGATGTTCCATCACCTCAAAGTCTGTAATACAATTAAATAGTGAGGCAGGGTGTTTGCAGCCTGTGCACCTTTGGTGACAAGAAAAGTATGTAAGGGCAGAAGCAATGTCTTTTGTCTGAGTCACAGAATTAGAGGCCCTAGGTGGAAGGTATGCTCCCTAATGCACAGCTAGAAAAGAGCTACAGAAAATGTGGACAAAGAAAAATTGTATAACAAGGTGACCAAGAGATCTGTATGGGACTTCCAGGAATATTACAGAGTGGTAAGCAGCAGGGAAAACAGCCTCTCTGAGTGTCACCATCCTAAAGAAGACAAGAAGGAAGGAAGTGGGTCCCCTGAACTCAGGAAGAAGCTGAAGTGTGAATTGCAGCTCACAGAGAGAGTAAAAAGAAAAACTTTAAGAAAAATGAAGGTGTTAGCTGGCAGTACCTTTTCCCTGAGATGGGACTCACCATGCAAGAAGAGCTGTTTGAACCTGGGGACACATGGTGATGATGATGGTGATGGCTGGTGACCCTGGAGGCCTCTGCAGAGTGACTCAGCAGTGAAGGAGAGCAGCAGACCCAGTGAGTCTGGTCTCAGGAAGGCCTGCTGAGATTATCTGCTACTCTACCATAAAGCACTTGCTGGCTTGCTGGAATACAGTGGAATGATTCGGGACTCTGTCTCCACAGGTTGTCTAACCCCAAGACAATCTTGGAAGTGGACTGTTCATTTTTTTTCTCATTCTCCTTAATTGTTTTTATATGAGTGTGAAAGTTGTTCGTAACCTCTTTGTGGGTGCATTTCTGTTCTATTCTTCCTTCTATGTCTTCCATTTCTCTTTTCCTTCAGTCTTCTGCACCAGTTTTCCCAAGTTGGAATGAACCCCCTTTGTCCTCGAACTTACTTCTGATCTCTTTCTCTTCTTCCACTTCTTTATTTTTTCCTTCATCCATTTTAAATTTGAACTCTTGAGGACAAAACTGACACAGTACAAACTTACATATTGCATATAATTACCTGTTTTGTTTTATATTTTGTTATATAATCACAAATCTACTTCATATGCTTAAAAGTTGCAAATTAAGGGTTAGCTCAGTTTGTTGCTTTCTGGGCTATATTTGATGCTATTGGTACCACTATAGCCAAAATTGACATAATTGTTCTAAACACCTTTTGGTCCTGGTATTCCATGACTGAGATTAACCAAGGGTCACAGAAAATACAGTAACACAGTGCCAAAGAACCAAGGACTAGACCAAATAAGTAACAACTCATCTTCAAAAAACTGAAGAGGTAAGATCTTCTAACAGATTCAAAATCCAAAAAACCAGCTACGCCTGGGAGGTACCTCAGAGAAGTAATCAGCACCTAAGGGTCCTAAATAATACCAATAAAGCAACCCACCATAGGCAACGTACAAGCATCACACCAGGAACCTAAAAAAGGAGAAAAAATAAAATGAGAAGACACTCCAGTTTGCCAAAAGTAAATCCAGGGGTCAATGAAGAGGGACAACCTAAAAGCCCTCCACCAGATCTCTCTGAAATGGTAACAACAAAGCAGTTGAATAAGGCTCTGGGAAAAAAATCAAATCAGAAATAATCTTTCAGATAACTACACAGATTACCAAAATACACACTATGCTTAGTGTCATTGGAGCAGAAAGAGAAAAGAAAAATAATTGAGCTTAAGAAAATCATGGAAGATCAGCATAGGAAAGAAATAGAATCCATAAAGCAGACTCAATGAGATATGCAGGAGAATAAAAAATCCATTGAAAGTATTCAAAGCAGATTAGGCCAGTGTGAGGACAGGATCTCAGATATGGAAGACAGGCTTGCAGTTAGTGACCAGGAAAAAAAAAGAGTTCTCAAAAATAGCAAAGGGAACATGAGAAAACAATCCAGCAGCTGCTAGATGAGACAAAGAAGAATAGTTTAAGATTAATTGGAGTTAGTGAACAAGTATGATATACCACAAATGACATTTTAAAAATGTTCAAAGACAACATGACAGAAAACTTTCTTGGTAGAGAAAAAGAATTTGGCATTCAGATAAATGAGGCATATAGTGCTCCAATTAGCAATGATTTTAAAAAAAAATCTACGAGTCAAGATTCCAGAAATTCAACACAAGAAGTATCCTAAAAGCTATTAGAGAAAAAGAAACAAATCACCTATAAGGGAAAGCACATCAGAATTACAGCTGACTTCTCAGCACAAACTCTTAAGTTGAGAAGAGCTTAAAGTACTCCAAGTACTAAAGGAAAACAATTTTCAACCCAGATTGATGTACCCCACAAAACTATGTTTCAAAATTGATGGAGAAATAAGATACTTCCATGACAAAGAACATCTGAGGAAATTTATGACCAAGAAACCAGCACTCAAAAATGTTCTAAAGGACATACTAGAAAGAGGTAATGAAGACTATAGCTCTATGAACCCCAACAGAAGGAATTCACCAGCTAAGGCAAACAATTAGAGGAAAGGGGAAAAAAATCAGGAGCAAGCCAACAATAGAAAAATAACATGTCATGTATAAATCAATATAATTTAGTTATAATCATCAATGTTAACAGTCTTAATTCACCACTCAAAGACACAGACTGGCAGAATGGGTCAAGAAGCAAGAACCAACAAACAATATACTGCATACAAGAAACATGTTTAATTTAAAAACAAATCCATAGACTAAAAATCAAAAGATGAAAAGCAATACTCCATGTGACAGAAACCCAGAAAAAAGAAGGAGTAGCTATTCTAATTGTAGACAAAGTGAATTTCAGGTCAAGATTGATTAAGAGAGATAAAGAAGTTCATTACATCTTTGTAAAGGGAACAATCCAAGAGGAAGAGATAACAATCATAGATATGTGTACAACAAATACCAATGTATCCAACTATATAAAACAATTACTAATGGACATGAAACATCAAGTAAGCCCTAATACAATTGTATTGGGAGATGTCAAAGCCCCACTGTCACAAAGAAACAGATCAACTACGCAAAAAATCAATAATGAAATATTAGAACTAAGTAAAATTTTTGAACAAATGGACTTAGTAGATGTATATTAGGCATAAAATTACAATAGACCATGAAGAAATCCAAAAAATAATCTGTATCTACTTTGAAAACTTATATTCTAATAAGATGGAAAATTCAGAAGAAATGACAGATTCCTAGATATATATGAATTACCAAAGCTGAATCAAGAATGTATAAAAATCCTAAATAAACTAGTATCAATGAAATTGAAGATGTAATTAAAAACCTGCCAATAAAGAAAAGTCCAGGCCCAGACTGATTCACTGTCAAATTCTACAAGAAATTTACAGAGGACCTAAAACCACTACTTCTCAAACACTTTAATGAAATTGAAAGGGAAGCAGTACTTCCAAATTCATTCCTGGAAGCAAGTATTACCCTGACATGAAAACCAGAGAAGGATCCAATTAAGAAAAAGAATGACAGGACAATCTCCCTAATGAACACGATGCAAAAATCCTAAACAAGATACTGGCAAACAGACTGCAGCAAATCATCAAGAAGATTGTATGCCCTGATCAAGTGGGATTCATGCCAGGGATGTAGGGATGGTTCAACATATGCAAATCAATAAATGTAATACATCATATTAACAGAGCCAAGGACAAAAATAAATGATCATCTCAATAGATGCAGAAAAAGCTTTTGAAAAAGCTCAGCACCATTCATGATTTTAAAAAACTACAGAAAATCAGAATAGATGGTCTTTATCTCAATCTGATAAAAGCCATCTATGACAAACAAACAGCCAACATCATGTTAAATGGATGAAAACTGAAAGCTTTTCTCTAAAATCATGAATTAAACAAGAATGTCTACTGTCTCTACTCTTATTCAACATACTCCTGGAAACTTTAGCAGGAGCAATTAGACAAGAGAAAGAAATAAAAGATAGAAAGGAAGAAGTTAAACTATCATTATATGCAGATGACAAATAATGTCTGCTTGGGTTCTACTTAGAAGACCCCAAAAACTCCACCAAAAGACTTCTAGATTTGATAAGCAAATTCAATAACATAGCTGGTTACAATGTCAACATTCAAAAATCAATAGCTTTCCTGTACATAATAACAAATTCACTGAGAGTGAAATTGGGGAAACAACACTTTTTACAATAGCATCCAAAAAAATGAAATACCTAGGAATCAATATAACATAGAAAGAAAAAAATCTCTATATTGAAAACTACAATACTCTGAAAAAGGAGACTGAAGAGGATATCAGAAAATGGAAATTTATCCTTTGCTCTTGGGTAGGAAGAACCAAGATAGTGAAAATGTCTATACTTCCAAAATTCTTATGCAAATTTAATATAATACCAATCAAAATTCCAATAGCATATCTCACAGAATTAGAGAAAACAATCCTAAAATTCATCTGGAACCAGGAGAGACCTAGAATAGGAAAGGCAAACCTGTACAACAAAAACAAGACAGGGGACATTACAATTCCTGACTTGAAATTATACTATAGGAGTTTCAAAGATGGTGGACCTAGAGGTAGCAGGATATGGAGCCTCTCTGAGAGAGACAGCACAAATGCCAGAATAGAACACCCTGGAGAGATTCAAACAGAGGGAGAGGGACTCTTTCAACCCAGAAAGAAACTGAAGGGAAAGAGATTGCTCGAATATGAGGTCCCGGGGCTACCATTAGAGAAGCTAAGATCAGCAAGCACTGCACTCGGGCCGAGCCACCTGAATTTGTGCCCGAGATCCACTTGAGCAACTGAACCTGCACCAAAGCGACTGGCTTGAGCGGCCGGAGTGTGGAGCTGAGCAGCCCTGTGCACGGCTTGCCCGGAACTGGCCTTGCATGTGACCCACCCAGAGGCACCGTGAATTCGCGCTCAGCCTCACTGAGGTCAGAGGTCAGGGAGCCCAGCTGTTCTTGGGGACCGGCATCAACACGCAGTGAGTGATGGCAATGGGACCCTCCCACAGGAAAGAGGCAACCAACTAGATGACATATTAGAGTTGGGCAGGAAAGCCCTGGCTCTGTAAGGAAGTGGCTTCAGTTGGTTGCTCCCCTGGCAGAGCGGATTGGTGGAATCTGCTTGGACTGGGCTGGCACCCAGTGGGTCATCACAAATCAATTGGTTCCCTGAGGGTGGTACACACTGATGCAGTGAAGGCCCTCGAAGGTCGACAGGCCCAGACAGGAGGAGCCAGCATATACTACCCTTGCTTGCACTTCACTCTCTGATAGCGGATGGCAGAGGGCAGAAGCCCCTAGCCTGTGTGCTCCAGAAGAAACTTAACCAACAAGAAAAGGGGCTGGGAATTACACTATACACTTGTATGGAAGGAACCAAAAACATGACGAGAAGAAGAAATAAGAAAAATACCCCAGCCCCCAACCCTGAGTATATTGATCCAGGAGAGGTAAATATAAAAGAGACTGAGGGCAGCAAACATGAAATATCAAACACAGCATCAGTGGACATAAAGAGATATCTTTGGGACCTCATAAATGAGATCAAAACTGAAATATTAATTCATGTTAAATAAGAGATAAGTAGATTAATAAAAGAAAGGCTGGGCATCTCTCAAGAAGACACAGACAGAAGAATGGAGGAACACAAAAGGAGAGCAATGTTCCATGAAGAATATAAAGCAAACCTAGAATTCATGAAGCAGATTCAAAGAGATTACCAGCAAACTAAAGACTCTGTAGAAAGTTGGCAAAACTCTTTGAAAGAAACCAGAGATAGACTATCAAAAATTGAACACAGGCTTGCAATGTGTGATCATGAAAGGGAAGATATCTTAAAAATAACAAGGGAGCAGGCAGTAACAATACAAAGGCTAGAGGATGACAAGAGGATCTATAACTTAAGAATAAATCATGTGAATGAAGAAGTAGGAGTCAAAACAGAAGAACTGCAAAGGCTATTCACAGAAATTATTAAGGAAAACTTCCCAAACATAGAAAAAGGAAGTGATATGCAGATGTATGAAGCATACAGAACTCCAGACACCTACAACCAAAACAGAGCTACACCCAGACACATAATAATCAAGATCCCAGAAATTCAATATAAGAACAGAATATTAAAAGCCATCAGACAAAAGAAACAGATCACCTATAAAGGAAAACCCATCAAAATCACAGCAGACTTCTCGACACAGACCATCAGGTCAAGAAGAGCTTGGAGTGAAGTAATTCAAGCCCTGAAGGAGAACAATCTCAGCCCAGACTGATGAATCCTGCAAAACTCTCTCTAGAAATTAATGGAGAAACAAGATGCTTCCATGACAAAGAGGAACTAGGAGAATTTGTGACCACTAATTCAACCCTACAAAAAATACTGAAGGACATTTTAGAGAGAGAACAAGAATACGAGCATTTCAGGAACAGTGGCAGAGAGGCCTCAGTGAATGAGGCAGACAGTGGAGTAGAAGAGAAAAATAGACTATCAATGGCAGAAAAATAGAATAGCAGAAATAAGGCAGAGAAGATTGGCTATAATCTCTAGCATAGAGGGCCTCGAAATACTAACAGAGAAAACACAGGCAGAGTAGATTAGGAGATAGGGTCCATTGAGATGCTCTATATAAGGAGGCAGTGGGACCCAAAACAAGCAGTGCACCCTATGGGAGTGAAAGGGGAAGAATTGCCTAAAAAAGGAAGGCAGAGGATATTGTTAATGGGGTAACAAGATTTAAACTCTACATTATTCTCATCACTCTGTTTGGATGGATTACATGCTATTCCAGTTTGTCTACTTACACTAGACTTGAGGACATGGTCAGCTATCCCAAAAATAAGAGGACATAATATGGTAATCATCCTTAATTTCCTATCAACTTAACTAGAAGGCCTGTGTAACTTATACTGTCTTATTATGACTGATTTTATTTGCATCTGGTTTGTTAGAGTGCTGTCTTGTATTGACTAATTTTATTCAAATCTCTTATGATTGATAGCATCAAGTCTAAAAGTATAGGCAACTACACTGAAGATGATAAGATTCACTAAGATACCCACTCTGGTTTGACTATTGCCTGCTTTTGAAGTCTTACAATATCTCCAATGCTTTGTTTTTATTAATGTTGTTATATACTGCTGAGACATCATGGTAACCATTGTAGATCACCCTATATTGTGGTTTTATATGACTTTTTGCTTCATGTTTTTCTAGGAATTGTTTTGTTTTATCTTGCTTTGGTTTTTTTCCCTCTAATACAGAAAGGATAGATATACATGTAGAAACTCATGCATGTGTAGAGCTTATAAACAGTTTATGAGAACCAACTATATAAGGCATGTTAAAATGAACAACTATTTTGGAGAAAAAGAGACACTACAGTATCCACTGCTGACTCCATAATGTCACGATGTGAAATCCAGCAATACTATCACTCTTTGTTCAAAGTGATTTTGGCTTGTTTTGTTTTGTTCAAGTTCAACACACATGAAGGTATGGACAGCTGTTTTGAAGAGAATGAGAGACACTATGACAGCCATTCTTGGCTTCCTTATTGTCTGGTCTTTAAGACCTGAAATGCCCTCCTTGTCCTGCTTAGGTCAGTTCCATACTACGTTGTTTCATGTGAATTCCCTGTATGTGACAATATGGACAACTATTAGGAAGAAAACAAGAGTCAATATGATCGAGAGTGAATATCTCCAATTGTCTAGTTTTGAAATTTATGTCTCTTACATTGCTTTCTTTTGACCTGCTTTGTTCTGTTTTGTTGTGTTTAATTTTACCCTTTTGATATAATTGCATGTATGTTTGAGTGTGTAAGATGGGTGACCATATTGCTGTTTTTGTCAGATCATGGAGCAGAACTGTTAACAATGTCACTGTTTGAATGTATACTTTGCATGTTTTAATTATGTAATTTGAACAACTATTTCCAAGATGTTAGTATGTGATTTGTCAAGTAATGATTTCTTAGTGGGTTTTTTTTTTGTTCTTTTCCCCTTTTCCTTGGAATTCTGTATTGTTGCTACCCTTTATTCTGTTTTGTTTGTTTTTTTTTTCTCTAAATAAAATTTTTAAAAAATTAAAAAAAAAGAAATTATACTATAAAGCTACTGTGATAAAAAACAATGTGCTACTGGAAAAAAAATCAATGAAACAAATTAGAAAATGCAAAAACAACTCCAGACACATTAAACCACCTTATCTTTGACAAAGAGTCAAGCACATTCACTGGAAGGAAAATAGCCTTTTTAATAAATGGTGCTGGAAAAACTGGTTCTATATATGCCAAAGACAAAAACTGGGCCTATATCTTTCACCATGTTCCAAGCTAAAATCAGAGTAAATCAAAGATCTTAATATTAAAACAGAAATATTAAATCTGCTGGAAAATAGAGTAGGTAAAACTCTTGAAGACATTGTTGTAGGCAAAACTCCGACTGCACAGGAACTATCACAAAGAATCAACAACTGGGATCTCACTCTATTGAAAAGCCTTTTCACAGCAAGAGAAACCACCAAAAGAATGAAGAGACAACCCACAACATGGGAGGAAATGTTTGCCAGCTGTACCTCAGACAAAGGATTATTACGGAGAACACATAAAGAACTAAAAAAAAAAAAATTCCAGATTTAAAGACCCAATCCAAAAATGAGCCTCTGAGCTGAATACTTACACCTCAGCTGAAGAAATACAAACATCAAACAAATATGTGAAAAAACGTTCAGCTTCACTAGGCTTTTGAGAGAAGCAATTAAAACAACACAGAGATTCCATCTCACCCCAGAAAGAATGGCAACTATCAAGAAATCAAGGAATAACGAATGCTGGTGAGGCTGTGGGGAAAAAGGAACCCTTCTCCGCTGCAAACTGGTACAACCGCTGTGGAAATCAGTGTGGAGATCCCTCAAAAAACTAGGACTAGAGGTCTCATTCTACCCAGCTATTCCTCTTCTGGGTATCTTTCCAAAAGAATTAAGAACATCATAACACAGCAATAGATGTGCATCCATGTTTATAGCAGCACAGTTTATAATAGCCAGATCTTGGAAACAACCTAAATGCCCACTGACTGAGGAATGGATAAAATAGATGTGATATTTTTAGACAATGGAGTACTACTCAGCCACAAAGAAGGATAAAATGGATACTTTTATAGGTAAATGAATGCAACTTGAGACCTACTCATTAGTGAAATAAATAAGACACACATGTGTAAACATTGTATTGTCTCATTAGTGTAAGCAATTGAAAGAAACAACATATATGTGTGTATGTATATGTATATAAAAATAGTTAAGGCAAAAAATGAATATATACTGACTAAGTTACTTCTACTTTAAGACTGTATGGATATAGCATAGTCTAGCAAGAATCAACTGAAATTATGTACATTTAATACTTAGCAGAACTACTGGTAAAACAGTGTAGTTGTGTTCTTTATAAGACAATTTTAAGAACTGATTAAATTATCTTACTGATTACAAGACTTCAAGTCATCTATCTTTTTCTAAATCAATTTGATCATAGAACTCTTTGAATTTCTTCTACATTTTCAAATTTATGATTATTACTTTTTGTACTATCTTCTTTTTCTAATGCCAATAGGACTTAATTCTTATTTTCTATTCCTTCATATTACATATTTAGCCTCAAAACCTATTTTCTTTTTTTTTTAAGGAGGAAAGAGGGCTGAGTCCTCTTAGAGACTTACAATGTTACTATTCTTTTTGAAGAGTCATTCTGATTCTGATTTTACTAAGTGGAATGAGTTTTTGACGACAGTTACAGGGAAATTCCAAGTAACAGTGGCTTAATAAGCACAGGGTTTGTGTTTGTTTTGGGCTTCTGGGAGTGAAACCAGTGCCTGTGCATGCTAGGCTAGTGCTCTAGCACCACCCCAAACTGTCAGCACAGAGCTGAGCTTCCGTCTCCTGTAACAGTGCAGAAAGGATTTTGTTTGTTGTTGTTGCTGTTGTTATTTTGGGGGGGGCGTTAATGTAGTGGCTTTACTCATGAAAACCTTAAGGATTTGTGCTCTTTCCAGTACATCATTTTATCTGTGTCCTCATGGTCAAAAACAGATGAAGAACTATGTAAGCAAAAGATAAAGAGCATCTGGATACAGTCACTCTAAAACAGAGAAGGCTGTTCTACAGAGAGTCACAAAACCTGCCCCAAAACACACTCACTGACTTGTTATTAAGAAAGTGTTTCCATAATAACACAGAAGCTGCACTTGTAGTCATGACACTGAGCCACTGTATATCCATTTAATTATGTTTTATTATCTTGTATTATAAGGACAAAAGAATAGATATTGAGGAATAACAAATACTTTTTGTTAACACTCATTTTTCCTATTATATAATTATTAATTTTACTACTATTTCTATTATAAATTATTCTTATTTCTCACTTTATCTATATAAGTATATGATCCATATTAAGGATAAGGGAAGATAAACACAGGCTTTATTTGTATTTTACACTTAAATAGTGTATGCATTTTCTTCTAATGTAAGTTCTTTTAATTCGGTGCTAAAAATTAATAAATGTTAGCTTTTAAACATCTAAATTCATCCATTTTTCTGCCAAGTATTGTAATATGATAATTTATTTTGGCAGAAAGAAGTAGTCCTCTTTGTAATTTCAAGAATTTTAATTTTTAAAACTGCTGCATTTTCTAATTTTTATTCAATGTCTATTGCATTTTAATTGAAAATATATAATTAAAGAAATGACAATCAATGATGATGTTTTATAAATATCAACAACTAACTCCTATCTAATATAGATCAAAACAACAAAAAAAAGTCAACCAAGTAAACTTGACAAATGAATAAGAAAGACAAAATATAAGTAAAACTGATAAGTACTTGGAAACCATTGTCATGAAATAATATTCAAGTAAAAACATAATCATTAAAATTCAAAATATCCTGATATATTAGCAAGCAAATAAAAGTAATACTGATGTTGCCAATTGTAAGAGAATCAGATCATGTGGACTAGTGTAATGCGCCCCTATCACTTCCTGATTATCCCAAATTAGCCCAAACATATTCTGTTGCCAAGAAACTAGACATGTGGCCAGGCTGTATTTATCGGATGACTATAGTCACAGCCAAATCCGTATTTCTCAATCACATTGCTAACAGAAATGCTCATTAATGGCCACCAGTGTGACTCTCATTAGTGCATTTGCTCAAACAGAAAATTAGCAAATTTTATTTACCAGAGTCATTACTATACACTCATCCAACACCTTAATCAATGACCATCTTCCTATGAGGTGGGCATGCCATCTCTTAAATTAGAATTCCATTTCCTAAAGTGTGCTGTGTCCTTTCCCACTACATGCCAATTTAAACATTTGGTGTTGTGACATGCAAAACACTGTAGAAAGTGCATACATCAAGTGCTAAGAAGTTATGAACAGACAAGGTGTTTTCTGGGGTTACAAATCAAATAGCAAGTAACTGTTGGAAGAATAAAGAAAGCTCATACTGGAAATCATTTAAAAATGCACGTTTTAAATTGTTATCTTGGAAAATACTAGAACATTGTTAAAAGTAATTTGTGAAGGAATATATTGTGTAAAAAATCCTAATTTTATATAAAATAGATAAATAGATGATTGCTAGATGGACAGACATATAGATAGATGGATAGATATTTTTGTTCACTCACAAATTGTTAGTGAGTGGATGGTGTGGTATGATTGCTCTTAGCATTCGTGTTTTGTTCCTCTGCATTGTGGCAGTTGTTGTAGAGGAGATGGAGCCAGTAAGGATTAAATAGAACACACTCTTCTCTCAATTCTGCTTTGGATACAGAACTGGAAAACACTTTTGTATTGCAGTCCATAGCAATGGATTAGTAGTGATTGTGTAGCCTCTTGAGTGAATTCTGAGGCTCTAAGCAGGCTTAAGCAATGACCGTTCAGCAGGGTGCCTGACAATGGCAGTGAACTCCTCTCTAATCAGGAAGTTTGGACAGGAGAATGTAGGATATAGGGTAAAATTTTATCTGAATTTCAGCTTCATAACTTTTAGTTATTTTTTCATATCTTATTTAACATAAATCTTCATAATATGTGAAATATAATTATAAAATTTAATTCCTTATCAATGTTTCATGAGCACCGACTATGTATCAGTCACTGATTTCAGTAACAGTAATAAAATGTCTAGCATAAAATGATATAAATTCTGCCTTATAAATGAGAAAAATATTAATTTAATGATTACAAAAATAAGTAAACATTAAAATTGAGGGCAACTATTCGGAAGGAAGGTGTTATGGATTAAAAACTGATGGTCAACTTAATACCAGCTGAATGAAATCAGCATGGTGCTGAGTGTAGATTTTCCACCTGAGGAAAGTTGCCAGCATAGACACGTGAAGAAGAGCTGGGTGTTGCGGGTTTCTGTAAGCATTGCTGTTTCGAGCTGCTGGTTCTCCTGAAGGAGCTCGTCATGACTAGCTTCCCCAGTGTGAGTTTGGCCATTATCATAAGGGGAGCTCGGGACCTTGTTGGTGACAGTGGCTGTGATTCATTTTAGGGGAGCTCTGGTTCTTACATTGAGCATCGCTTCCTGCCTCCAGAGGGGAAGACGTGTGGTTTAATCTCCAGGAAAAGTTTGTCACGCTGGCTTCCTGGCATATACTTGACTGTTCTCATTGTTGGAGGAGTTTGGGGCCTCCTTGTTGCTGAGGATGGCTGTGGTACTTTTCAGGGGAGCCTTGGTTTTTACTTTGAGTGTCACTTCTTGACTCTAGTGTAGAACCCTCAACCTATGAGCATAGTTCCTTCATCCCATTGGTGTAGACTTTCTGGCTTCCACCATTGACCTTTGGACCTTCTCAGTGCACATCTGTAAAACAGACTGGTGAGAGTCTTTGTCATGGGCTCTAGATCTCTAGTGGGAATCATGATGGCATTGTCATGGGCTCTAGGTCTTCAGCTGGATTCATGTAGGACACTGCTGTGGGGTCCAGGCCCTTGGATGAATATTCTGGGTCTTTAGTGTTGTGGATAGATTTCCTGAATTTTCTGTGTTTAACTCTGGGTGACCATCATAAAATAATGTTATAAATTCTGTGCCCTGATTCTAATTGTTCTCCTTAGAACCCCTGACAACAGAAGGTTACCAGATATCATAAATTTATCTTGGAATTTGTAAAAATCAACTGGTAATAAACCCAACATGTATAATATATGCAGGTAGATAATTTATGTTACTATAACAATGAACATGTAATTTATGAAATGTACACATGTCCATTGAAATGTTTCATAATCATACATGAATTATTATACTAGTAGTAGATATATGTAAACATTTTATCCTTTCTGTTGTATGTGTGCACTCTATATATTCCTCACAATCTATGTTAGTGAAATAAGTGGATGAATAGAATTGATGCCATTCGAGTATCATAGCACTTTTACCAAGAAAAGGGAAGAATAATCAATGCTGATAATCTCACAAAATAGTGAGTAGGAAAGAGTTTCCAACACAGTGTTGCAGTTTGCAGAAAGATATCAAGAGGAGAAGACATGTGCTGGCTTTGGTCCCCATCTTCCCAGGTGATAAAGGCTTTGTTCAATCCTGAGATTAACATAAGCTAGTAAAGACAAGAGCAAACTAAGGCAGAGCCTCTGGCAAAGAGGACTTGTTGGCCACAAGGGCATAGTGGGAAAGAAGGTAAAGGCAGGGGCAAGGGAAGGGCCTTCACAAAACCCCAGGGAAGCTTGGCCTACTTTGGAAGTCGACAACACAGGTTCTGACTCCAACTTTACTAAGAATCAATGGTGAACCTCAAGAAGCTTATGCATCTTCTTACACATAAGTTTTCTGATATAAAACTGGGAAATATTATAATGCTTTAGTGGATTAAATAAAATAATTAAATTCTTAGAACAGTCCTTGAAACATAGCACTAGAAGGAAAAGCATCAACTATTACTATTAATAATCTACTACTATTAATACTGTATTAACCATTCAGGCTTGGTGGCACAGGCCTGTAACCCCAGCACTCTGGGAGCCTGAGGCTGGATGCTCACAGCCTGTGCAATTTAACAAGACCCTGCCACATTTAAAAAAAAATCTGAGTGTGTACTACAGCTCAGTGAAAAACCCCAGGTTTGAATTCTAGTCCTATAGAAATAATTGTACAAAAATGAAGAATGAATAATATTCTATCATTCAGAGTACCATGCTTCTTCAGAGGGAAGTACTACATTAGGAAGGCTATGGCTTAGGACTGGGGTGCATTCCAGAAGCCTCATGTGTTCAGAGCTGGGGCTCTTGGAAGGCAGGTTACACAGGCGCTGCAGCTGACCTGGAAGTGTGTGTCCCCTGCCTTCTCACTCTGCTCCCTGGCTGCCGGTAGGTGAGCAACTTTTCTCTGCCGGTCCCTTCCACCATGCTGTGTCTGCCTTGGAGACAAAAGAAATCTCTTCTCCTCTAAGTTGCAAGTGGAGGGGCTCAGCAACAAAGAGAACAAGTAATGGGCAACAGAGAGTGTTCTCTAGTAAGAAATCTTACCGGCTTCCACCTATGAATTCTAATCACCGAGTAAAATCAAGATAACTGATAGATGTTTTCAGCTATAGGCAACAACATACCTGTTAGCTTAATTAATGCGACTACAGTTCAATTCATGAAGACGTTTAATTATCTTATATATAATAAGGCTAGTGGTGAGGAGTCACAGAACTGTTGCCAGAGCACAACCATCTCATCAAACACCACAGCTCCTCTCCGTGCTCAGCATCCTTCTCCTCTCCATGCTCAGCTTAGTGGCTTTTTTCCGCATGACCACAGGATGGCTGCCACAGCTACAAACATCTTATCTCCCAAAGAGGGGATGGGATTTTTTGCTGCTGAGAGAAAACAAGTTGTCATTGTCTAGAAAATTAGAATTCTGTCATAAGAGGAAGAAGGAGATATGGCTGTTAGGCAGGCAGCTAGCAATACCTAACAGTCTTCATGATTTAAAAGTGTTCTGAGTTGTATTTTGGAAGGCAAATAAAATAGCTACCTGTAGCAAGTTGAAAATATATGTAATATTTAGATACAAAGATCATAAGGGATGTGGATGAAAAAAGAAGAGCTGTCAGTGCCTTGGGCAAGTTTTCACAGTGAATTTTAAGTGTAATTGTGTGCATAAAACATAAATTTATTTTCAGAAATGCAAATGAAGCACCTGGATAACTGAAAATAAGATAGCTGGGTTTCTTATATTATCACTCCCAATCATATGCATTATTGGAGTTATCAAAAGGTTTTCACTGCTATTTAAGCCCAGCTTTTTCTAACTCCTCTAACAAATGGCTATCCTTTGCCTGCCTGTTAAAAAGCAGCAAAACTCCGAGAAGAGTTGACTCCACTCTGTCTGCACTTTGCCACTCCTGTTCTCTCTCAAATGCTTGCTACAAAGAAGGCTCTCCTCTCCATTTCTCCCTCCACCGAGTCTCTGTCAACATCACCCACTGCATCCATTGTGAGGAACACAGAGGTCGCTGTGTCTGACACAATCATCACAGCCACCCTGAAAGACTTTGTCCTGACATGTTGGCTGTTCCCACCATCCCTCCGCTACCCAATCCTCCAGACTTCCTCACCCCCGTTTACCAAAGAGCCTCCCCAGACCCTGGGCAGACCAACCCTTCAAATTACTTCCATTCTTCAACCTCACATCCCCTGGAGATGAGGAGGCCATGCCTTCACTTTAAATATCATGTCCAACATCAAAGTGTCCCCAGATCCAGTCTCCTCTCAAGACCTGTCATATGAACTCCTGAGTCCTATCTGCCCGGCATGTGTCTCAAAGTTAGCTGCCCCAAACTCTGCTGCTGACCGCCCCCAACCCAGACCCAAACTCGCTCTTTACACTGGTGCTGCCTGCATCTATCTGGATTCTCTCAGTTGCTGAAGCCCTAAACTTTGATCTCATCATTTACTCGATCCTTTCCTTCTCTGTCGCCCCGTAGCTACACAACCGGCAACTCCCGCAGACCTAGCATTCAAGGCACAGCTTCACTACGACCACCTCTGTTGATCCTTCTCCACCACCCGCTGCAAACTGCCGGTATCTTGCCTTTGTCTGACTATTATAACTGGTCTCCCCCCTTCCGTCCCTTCTCCTGCAGTCTGACCTCCACGGAAGAGTGAAACAGTCTAAGTTACATCAGATCATGTTACTCTTTGCCTCCAGCTTTCCAACAACTTCTGATGTTCCCTCAAATCCTGGTCACCACAGCTACCTCTATTGCCCTATGGAACACAGCCCACTCTGTCCCCATCTCCTCCCCACCCTTTATTTTGCTCACTGTGCCCCATTACTCTGCTTCCCTCCCCTCCCAGAAAGTTCCAAGCTGGTTCCTGATCCTCTGGTTGGTATATTCTTCTCCCAGATAAACACAAGGTGATTTATCTTTTCCTTCAGGTTTCTCTTCAAATATCTCCCATCAGAGAGGTCTTCCCTAACTGCCTGCTTGAAATACAAGCTTGGCCTTCTTTATTTTGTTTACTTTTTCTCCGTGGCTCTTATAATCAACTGATTTGTTTGTACACCTGATTATTGTCTGTGCCTTCTCGCTGAAATATTCACAACACACAGTCTGGTGTGTCTGCTATGTTTACTGCCTGTCTTGATTGTTTTTCTCTCTTTGCTGACATAAAATACCCAACACTGAAAGCTAAAGGAAAGAAACATTTATTTAGATCACAGTTTGTAGCCGGTTCTGTCCATAATTAGCTGGCTCAAAGGCAGGGTGGATGGCAGAGAGAAACAGTTCATGGAGACGGAAGACAGCAAAAGCAACAAGAGCAAGAAGGTCAGAGCAAAACTCTTTTCCTCTCTTACACTGTATGCAAGCTACCTGCCCTAAGGCAGGTGTAGCACTCACACCACTAATCCCAGCAATAGACAATGACCGAGTCACAAACTTAGCTTCAACCACCTCCAAAAAGCCTGCCCCTCTTCGCCACGTGAGGCTTTGAGGGACATCCAGACACAAATCATAACACAGCTGCACCAGAATATGGAGCAGTGCCTAGCACCCAGTGGGTGTCATTCCACATGGGTTTGGGCGAGTAGTCCACAAATGGCTATTTGTTGACTAATCACTTTGTTTCTTCAGTTCTATATGAGCCTCGAAGAATTTTGAAACTGTTATAAATTTTCAATAGGTTCTTTTCTTTCAAGTAGGTAATGAGAAACATTTTATGATATAAATCCATTCATGTATAAAACTTACCTTGTAAATCCATGACTTCCTTGTGTTGTGTGTTTTACCAACAGTATGCTTCATGCGTTAATGTACTCTACAGACTGAACTGTTTACATATTTTGTGTGAAAAATCATTGCAACCACAGTCATTTGCATTAGATTAACTTTGGTATTTGGAACAATTTTCCTGTAGTTAATATTTCAGTAATATAACTGAAAATCAGTCCAAGATCAAATGCTACGATTTTTCTAAATATACCAATTAACACCTTGAAAATGCAAGATATTTCATATTTCTGTTAAGGTTGACACTATTATATAATTTGTTCCTTTCTATGTAAAATATTTTGATGAAGTTGTTCTAGCACATTCTCATTAAAATTATAGTCTTTATACATATGTTAATAGTTTTGAAACATGCACAAATAAACAAACATAGTAATGTCTAAATATATTCATTAAGATATCTTTTTAGAAAACAATGAAAAATAGTTCCAAATAGAGCTTTATTTTCTAACTATTATGAAAGAGAACTTTTAAACCTAGCTTAGAGTATTTTCTGAATCTCTCTTCCCTTTCATATGCATTTTCTTGTTTATCTGTGCTTTTCAGTGAAAAAATTCTCTTTGATCACAACTGAATGAATTCAAATAGTTGTACAAAATGTCTATATTTCTATTTATCTGATAGTTTTTATATGTTATGCTCTTCATTTCTCCTTTCTTTTCTTTCTCTACTCCATTCTTCTGTTTTCCTTTAATTCTACGGTTTTCAAACTCTTGCTGTTGGTCTGGGCCCACTGACCATGTTCTCTACTGTCTTTTGTCATGTCTCATTATTTCTTAAAATTCATATAATGATGCTTCATTTTTTCTGAGCTTTGTCAATTTTCTTATTTTGTCTTAAGGTGTGCTATGGTTGTTACACTGTGTCAACTTGAGAAGTCTAGAAGCTTCTAGACTTCTCAGCAGCTCCACATCCTGGGGTGTGGAGGATCAACTGTAACTGCTCTAAGGATGTTGTTAGTTGTGTCAATTTGAGAAGTTAGTAGTTTAACTAAGTGACTCAGCAGGGGCTCAGGGTCCTCGCTTTGTAAACATCCTCAGCTTGTGCATGAAGAGGGCATGGAGATGGTGCCAGTGCTACACCCACTCAAGGGGGCAGAGCCTGCTTACAATATACTGGAGAAAAAGAGGCCTCCTCTTCCCCTTGTTTTGCTCTGGCTGTTTTTTTCTGTCTTCTGCTGCCTGAAGTGCTGCCTGTGTGCCACGCCACTTTGCCTTGGAGCTAGCAGATTATGGACTGAAATCTCTGCAAACTGTGAGTCAGATAAACCTTTCCTTCCTTAATATTGGCTGTTAGATATTTTGTCTCAGCAATGAGACAAAAATAACCAAGACAAGGTGATTTAATATAATCACACTTAAACTATCACACAGTAAGTAATCACAATTTGGATCTCACTATCTGTTTTCATCTCAATGAACAATGAGATGACAGTCTTAAATTCAATATCTTTAATTTTATTTATTTATTTATTTATTTATTTATCTATTTATTTATTTTGTGCTGGGGATTCCAAACTCATAACCTTGCTTAAATTCAGTATCACTGAAAAAAGTTGAGGACATCATTTGTCCTTATGAGTCTTCTCTACTTTCATTTTTTCAATCTGTGTTAGTCATTCCTTTGTTATGTAAGTCTCTAATTTGTAAATCTAGTATACTTACCTCTTTGTTTTTAAAATTGTTGCCTTACAAATGTTTATGAAAAACTGTTCATAAATAATGAAGTTTTCTTTCAAATCTATCAATTTTAATTCAAAGTTAATTCTAAGTTGTCAGGCTCAAGTGAAAGCATAAAATTATTTTGAAGACCATAACTGGAAATAAAATATTCCATTATAAGGGCAAATCTAATTTAAATTACTACCTTTTCAAGGTACATTGGGCTAAAATAAAATTTTTGAATTTTTTAATGTTTTTCCTATTGTTACGGTTTAGATCGAGAATAGCCCATCACAATTCCCCTGTGTTTGGAAGGTGACGGGATTAAGGGCTGCCACACTCATCAGTGCATTTATTCACCAAGGGGTTCAGCAGCGCCATGCGTTGTTAGGAGGTGAAGCCCAGTTAGAGATGTGTCTGTAATTGTGGGAACTGGAAGCGTGGTTCTCCCTCCCTGCTTCTTCCTTCCTCTGTCTCTCTCTGCTTCTGACTGCCATGATATGGGCGGTTTTCTGCCTCCAAACCTTTAACTATGCACAACCAGCCAACCATGGACTGAAGCCTCTGAAATCCTTAACTAAAATAAACCTTTCCTCCTTCAAGTTACAGGTGTTGAATATTGTATTTCATTGGTGTGAAAGGGACTAAGATATCTATACTTCCCTTTCATCTTGTTACCTACAACATGTTTTTATATAAATGTATTAGTTTTAAACTATGCTTGTAGTACCTAATGTTCACATACCTTGTATGGAGCTGTGTGCTCAACACAGCTTCATTCCTTTTCTATCCATTTTCCCTTCTCTTCCTAACCCTTCCTTCACTATAGATCCCTATAGTTTTAAAGCTTCTTCACTAATCCTTCAGCATTGCATGGTGTTTAGAATTTGAAATCCATATTTACACCCTTAAAAATATTGGATTTGGTGATAGCACTGAAAGGTAATCAGCATCATACCCGATGTACATGTAGACACTTAGGTTAATTTTCTTGGTTATGTCACATAGCTCAAAAAGGGGTTCCAGAACCAGAATACACATTTTCCAATCCCTGGGCAAGTGCTAGCATTAAGTTATTTTAGAGATAGTTTAGAGAATGAGTGAGTCATTCATAAAGTTAGGCACAAACACATTCTCTCATTCTCTCTGGGAGATTTTGTGCTCTAAAGTTATGGAAAGAAACACATGATGCATTTTTCTTTTTATTAAGTTTATTTGTTTAATTCAGATATACATAATGATCATATACCTCACAGAAAAATTATACCTGTATATGGTATATTTTAATTCTTTTTTCCCAATCCCCTCCCCTCCTTCCACTTTATCCTTTTTATGAATTTTTCCTTTCTCCTTTCTTCTTTTCCCTTTTCTCTCTCCTTAGTTCCTCTTTCCTTTTGAAAAATCTCTTTGTATATCACCATATATATTGCATATTTTGATTCTTATTTACTGTCTGGTTCTCACACCAGAGACACAATGCAATATTTACACAAGTGTGTCCAATTTATTTTACTTCAGAGTATGGTCTCAAGGTGCATTCATTTACCTAGAAATGTGTCAAGTTTATCCTTCTTTATGACTGAGTAGAACTCCATTGTATAAAACACACAGACACACACACACACACACACACACACACACATCAATGAAAATTTGGGATGTTTCCAAGATGTAACCATTATACACTGTGTTGCTATAAATATGGGTGTACAAATGTTGCTGTAGTATGTTGCTTTTAAGTCTTTCCAGAAGATACCAATGAGCAGAATAGCTGGGTCAAATGGGACCTCTAATCCTAATTTTTGAGGAATCTTCACATTGATTTCCACAGTGTTGTACCAGACTACACTCCCACCAACAGTGGTAAAGTTTCCTTCTCTACCACAGCCTCTTCAGTATTTGTGATTGATTTCTTGATGATCTCCATTCTTTCTGGGATGAGATGGAATCTTAGTATTGTGTTAATTTACACCTCTCAAATAACCAGTGATGTTGAACAGTTTTTCATATATTAATTTTCTGTTTGTATTTCTTCCTCCGAGAATTGTGTATTCATCTCAGATGCCCATTTTTGGATTGGGTCTTTAAATCTGGGTGTCTTGAATCTTTTCAATTCCTTATATGTTTTAGATATAAATCCTTTGTTGGATGACTGGCTGTAATTTTTCCCCCTCTGTGGGTTATCTTTGAACTCTGTTGAGTCCTGAAATTAGGGACAAAAAATGTTCATGAAATCATGACAGGTCCTGTGAAAATCCAGATCATCAGTACCTGTTTTGAGAAACTGTATTCTAATAAGATGGAAAACAGAAGAAATGGACACATTCCTAGATACACATGAATTGCCAAACTGAATCAAGACAATATAAAAATTCTAAATATTCCAATGTCAGTCAATGAAATTGAAAATATAAACACTTACCAAAAACAAGCTCAGGTCCTGATGGAATCACTGTTGAATTCTATAAGAAATTTAGAGATAATTTAATGCCACTAATGCTGAAACTCTTTAATGGCATCAAAAGGCAAGAAATATTCCCAAATTCATTCCTGGAAGCAAGCATTATCCTGATATCAAAATCAGAGAAGAACCCAACCATATAAAGACAGTTATAAGGCAATCTCTTGAATAAACTTAGATGCAAAATCCACAATAAGATATTGGAAAACAAAATGGAGCAAATCATCATACCATCTGTAGGCAGAGACTTCATGAACAAAACCCAGACCTCACTGGAAATAGCACAAAGAATCAACAAATGGAATATCATCCTATTAAAAAAACTTTTGCACAACAAAAGAAATCACCAACAGAGTGAAAAGACAAACCACAGAGTGAAAAAACTTATTGCCAGTTGTCCATCCGACAAAGTATTTTTATCTAAAACATATAAAGAATTGAAAGAAATCAGGCCCCCTGAATCCAAACACCTAATCCAAAAATGGGAATCTGAGATGAATACACAATGCTCAGAGGAATAAATATGAACAGCAAATAAATATATGAAAAATGTTTAATATCACTGGTCATTTGAGAGATGTAAATTAAAACAATACTGAGATTCCATCTCACTCCAGAAAGAATGGCTATCAAGAAATCAACCAATAACAAGTTCTGGCAGTGCTGTGAGGAAAGAGGAACACTTCTCCATTGTTGGTGGGCACAGCCTGATGCAACCACTGTGGAAATCAACATGTAGATTTCCTAAAACATGAGAGGTCCCATTCAACCCAGCTATTCCCCTTCTGGGTATCCTGACAGAAGAATTAAAAACATTATATCATAATGATATATGTTCACCTAAGTTTATAGCAGCACAGTTTGTAATAGCTAAATCTTGGAAACAGCCCAAATGCCTATGAACTGAGGAATAGATAAAAAGATGTGTTTTTTTGTACAGTAGAGCACTACTCTGCTATAAAGAAGGATAAACTCAAGACTTTTATAGGTATGTGGATGCAACTGGAGGCCACACTCATAGCTGAGATAAATCAGATCCACATGTATAAATATCACATTGTCTCACTAGTGTGAGAAGCTAAATGAGTAAAAAGTAGATATTGTGAATTGAGAAGAAACTGTTAAAAAGAAAAGAGACTGATGGGGGAAGGGAAAAGAAAAGAAGAGATAATATATATGTGTATTAGTTAAGATAGTCATACAGCTAGTTTCTCTTAGTTCATTGAAAAGAAAAACCTATGCTAATATTTTTGGACATTATTTCATACCTATATTTTGTACTCTGAGTAACTACTGTGAAGATAAAAGTACACAGTGTATTGATTATTGTCATTCTCCCCTTAGCCTGATTTGAAACTGTTTTACTTTATTTCTATTTTCTTCTTCCTCTTTTTAAAATAAAATTTTAAAAGAGAAGATTATATGGCATGACCATGTAGGATTCATCCCACAGATTCATAGATAGTTGAGCACACACAAATCAATCAGTGTAATACACCATATCAACAAGACAGCAACAAAAATCACATGATCATCTCATTAGACACAAAAAAGGAATTTGACACATGCCAACACCCATTCATGGTAAAAACTGTACAGAAAGTTGTGATGTATACAATTGTATACAATCTGAAAATACAATCTCAATCTAATAAAATATGATAAAAATCATCTATGACAAAACAATAGCCAATATCGTACCATAAATGGACAAAAACTGAAAGTTTTCACTCTAAAATTAGAAACAAGACAAGGATGGCCACTATCAACACACCTATTCAGTATAGTTCTGGAAACATTAGCAGAGCAATTAGATGAACGAAGAGGAATAATGATAAGAAAGGAAGAAGTTAAATTATCATTATTTGCTAATGATACTTTACATGGAAGACACCAAAAACTCCACCAAAGGACTTGTAGATTTAATAACCAAATTTAGTAGTGTAGCTAGATACAAAGTCAACACTCAAAAATCAGTAGCCTTCCTATGCACAAATAAACTCACTGAGAGGGAAACCATTTCAAAAAATGAAATATGTAGGAATTAATCTAACAAAGGAAGTGAAACAGCTATACATTGAAAATTACAGTATTCTGAATCACAAGATTGAAGAGGATATAAGAAAATGGAAAGATATGCCTTGCTCATGGGTGGGAAGAACAAACATAGTGAAAATGGCCATATGGCCAAAATTATTATACAGATTTAAAGCAATTCCAATCAAAATACCATTAGGATACTTCACAGAAATAGAAAAAAACATTCTTAAAATTCATTTAGAACCAGAAGGACTCTAAAATAGTAAAAACAGTTCTTGGCAATAAAAATAAGGCAGGAGGTATCAAAATCCCTGACTTGAAATTATACACAAATCTACTAAAACAAAAACAAAACAAAACCCAAAAACAAACAAACAAAAAGCCAGTATGGTATTGGTAAAAAAATATATTAGTAAGACTTATATCAGTTGAGCATTTACTTTTGGACAAACATATTGCTAAACTTTTACACATATTATCACATTAAATATTTGCAGCAATCTCTTCATCAGGAAACCCTTCATTCTTCATTTTAGCAAAATGAAACTGAGTCTCAGTGAATTATGTAACCTTCCTAAGGTGACACGCCTGATGATTAGAGTGTGACTGTGGCCTTGGTCTATTGTATCCCAAAGCCTACTCAGAAGTTCCAGACTGGGATGCATCTCACAGCTCTGATGCCTCCATGATTTGCAGGGTCCTTATGGCAGAAGTGTTTCATTATTCTTTTCTTAAACAGATAAAGTATTTCCTATTTTCTCATCACCCATAGAAACTTTCAGGACTTGTTTATTTAATTAGTATGAAATCAATATTTGTCATTTTAGTTAAAGAACTGGACAGGGAACCAATAAGTAGAAAGTCATTGGGAGTTTGTAAAATGACATTGGGTGTTGCTAAATGAAGAAATCTTATCAGTCAGGAGACCTTTGTTAGTACAATTTCAATTTAAGCAAAATCACACAGGTCTAATAATTTAAGAAGAAAAACTACACTCTCAACAGCTTCTTTCTCATGTACAACATTTACATTTGAATAGCATTTCAATTACAGGTGTTTGTAATGCATGCAACTGAGAGTTCAAGATCCATGTCCACATAAATATATTTAAAATATATTTATTATTTTCAATTAAAGAATATTTATGTGAGAGTTTCCAAAGATGGCAGACTGGTAGGTAGCAGGAGAGGGACCCTCTCTGAGAGAGACACCTTAAATGCCAGAATAGAACAGAAGAGACCCAAACAGAGATGGACTCTCTCAACCCAGGAAGAAACTAAAGTGAAAAAAACCACTTGAATATGAGGTCCTGGGGCTACCATTAGAGAAGCTAAGATCAGCGAGCACAGCGCCCTCCTCAAGCCGCCTGAATTCCTGCCCGAGATCGACCTGACCCACCGAACCGCGCCAGTGTGACTGGCTTCAGTGGCCAGAGAATGGAGCTGAACAGCCCTGTGCGCGGCTCACCCAGGCCCAGCCCTGCACGCAACTCACCCAGAGGCACCGTGAATTCGTGCCACAGCCACTGAAGTTGGAGGTTGGGGAGCCCAGTAGTTCTCAGGGACCAGCATCAACACGCAGTGAGTGATGGGAATAAGACCCTCCCACGGAAAAGGGGCAACTAACTGGACTACATGTTGGATTTGGGCAGGACAGCCATAACTCCATAAGGAAGTGGCTTCAGTTGGTTGCTCCCCTCGCTGAGCAGATTGGTGGAATCTGCTTGGACTGGGCCATGCCCCTGGCTGGGACCCAGTGGGTTGCTACAAATTAATTCCCTGAGCTTGGCACACACTGATGCAGTGAAGACCCACAAAGGTTGACTGGCTTGGGGGGGGGAGCCAGCACATACTGCCTTACTTGAACTTCAATCTCTGATAGCAGACCCCAGAGGCAGAAGCCCCTAGACTGCCCGCTCCAGAGGAGCCTTAACCAACAAGAAAAGGGGCTGGGATTACAATGTACACTTGTATGGAAGGAACCAAAAACATGATGAGAGGGAGAAATAAGAAAAAATCCCCAACCCCCAACCCTGAGAACATTGATCCAGGAGAGGTAAATACAAAGGAGATTGAGGGCAGCAAACATGCAACATCAAACAGAGCATTAGCGGACATAAAGAGATATCTTCAGGACCTCATAAGCAGGATCAAAACTGAAATATTAATTCAAATTAAACAAGAGATAAGTAGATTAATAAAAGAAAGGCT
>PVJX010015472.1:0-42458 GCA_004027295.1 Dolichotis patagonum | reverse complement strand
TTTATTAATGTTGTTATATACTGCTGAGACATCATGGTAAGCATTGTAGATCACCTTGTGTTGCGGTTATATATGACTTTTTTGCTTCATGCTTTTCTAGGAATTGTTTTGTTTTATCTTGCTTTGTTTTGTTTTTCCTGCTAATACAGAAAGGATAGATATACATTTAGAGACTCATGCATGTGTAGAGCTTATAAACAGTTTACAAGAACCAACTACATAACACATGTTGAAATGAACAACTACTCTGAAGAAAAAGAGACACTACGGTACCCAGTGCTGATTCCATAATGTCATGATGTGTAATCCAGCAAAATTATCACTTTTTGTTCAAAGTGATTTTAGCTTGCCTTGTTTAAGTTCAACACACATTAAGGTATGGACAGCTGTTTTGAGGAGAATGAGAGACACTATGACAGCCATTCTCAGCTTCCCTATTGTCTGGTCTTGAAGACCTGAAATGCCCTCCTCGTATTGCTCAGATCAATTCCGTACTATGTTGTTTCATGTGAATTCCCTATATGTGACAATATGGACAACTATTTGGAAGAAAACAAGAGTCAATATGATAGAGTGAATATCTCCAATTGTCTAGTTTTGGAATTTATGTCCCTTACATTGCTTTCTTGTAATCCGCTTTGTTCTGTTTTGTTGTGTTTAATTTTACCCTTTTGACATAATTGCATGTATATTTGAGTGGGTAAGATGGATGACCATATTGCTGTGTTTTTTTTGTCAGATCATGGAACAGAACTGTTAACAGTCTCACTGTTTGAATGTCTACTTTACATGTTTTAACTTTATAATTTGAACAACTATTTCCAATAAGTCAGTATGTAATTTGTCAAGTAATAATCTCTTAGGGTTTTTTGTTGTTGTTCCTTTCCTTTTTTCCTTGGAATTCTGTATTGTTGCTACACTTTATTCTGTTTTGTTTTGTTTTGTTTTTCTTTCTTCTCTTTAAATAAAATTAAAAAAAAAAGAAAGGGACTTTGATTCCTGGCACTATTAAAAAAGTAGATTAAAATCTGAATAGTTAAGTGGTTTGTTTCGTTGGTTTTAGTTTGCCTAGAGTTAGAAAATATGTATAAATATGAGTTTGAAGATATTTTAGCTGTGTGTATCAAGTCAACTCATTTAATAAGCATGTTAATGCCTACTTAGAGTTGAATTATATGCTAGATACTATAGTAGAATATGAAGGATATGTTTTCTATTGTGCAGTAAGCAGTGGCTTATACTGAGTGGCAAAAAGTCCTGAATAACAGTTCATGAGGGAGAAAAAATAAGTAATAATCCTATATCTTACTTTAAATATTTATGTATGTATGTGTACATGGGCATGCTAGATATCAAACCACAGCTTTGTATGTGTTGAGTACATGCTTACTCACTACCAATTACCCCACCCCATTAAATACATTTTTCTTAAATTTTTCTTATATTTTAGAAGCCAGATTTTATTTTAGTGTCAAATAGAAACTGAAAGAATACTTTAGTGTAAATTCAAATTGAAAAGGACATTTGCCAATAGGAAAGATATAATAAAAGGAAGATGGTGGAGAGAAGATATTTTTAAAAATAATTAACTAGGCAAAATATTGTAAAACATAAAATCCTGAATTATAATGTCCTATTGTCTGTCACATGATTATGTACCTTTGCAGACATTTGGATTTTAAAACAGTAAAATTATAGGTATGCAGTAGCTGTTCAAAAAAGTATTTTCATTGATATTTTCTAAGTTTTACTCAATAATCAAATTTCTTTGTTTACATTTGCTAAATGATTCCCAATATATTAAATAATTACCATATTGGAAGTTAAAGCTCCTAAATTCTAAAACTCATAGAAAATCATTTTGAATGTTTTTCTTTTGTATCTGTGAAATAAAGCTAAATTTTAATATGAAGCATTTGATTTAAGAATAAAGAATTTTATTCTGAAAATGAGATCCTCCTTTTATGATGGTGATTCTACTGTGATTGCCACATTCACTTTGATACCTAGTGAAGAAGCTTTTAGTGTACTTGCAAAGAACATAAGGAGTCATGTCAGAGGTCAACTATTTGAGTCCATTTTCCCATAGCCGCCTGGTATGAGTGATCTTTTACTGTGTTTCAAAAAATGGGCAAGGATTAGAGAGGATTAGAAAGAATATTACTCTCGTGAACATAGGCCCAAGGCACTAAGGGAAGAGAACCCAGCCAGGCAGTAAATGGGTTTTGCTTGACCAGGACACAACCTCTGCTGCATTCCTTTAAGAAACTGAATGGGAAATGTTAAGTCCCCAAAGTGGATTAGTAAATAATCTCATAGTTTGTGACATCTGCTAAAATAAATCGGTGAGCAGACTACATTCTAACACTTTAAGAACAGAGCTGGAAACATCAAGAGTTAAGAGTAATTAAAGATGGGTATTAAGCTCAGTAATGTTTGGAGAGTCACCTTCATAAATAAAGAAGAAAAAATTGTTTTAGTGTATTAATATGATGAGAACATACATACTAGTTAATAACCTAAGGATTAAATTTCTAAGCCACTACAAACTTTTTATTTATTATTTATTTTTTCCAAATCCATTTTATTAGAAGGATATAAAGAAAAAATACAAGAAGAAAAAAATACAACAAAATTTCAAAACACATCAATTGGGGGAGCCAAACCTTTTTATTTTTAAGGTTCTCCCCAGAGTTTTATTGCTTGTAATAGTCTTATAGAGTACTTCATAAATTTAGCCCTTTATTGATGGTCTCTGTTTATATAATAACCTGGCTACTGGAATTTGAAATGTAAGAGTCTGTCTTTTGAGATGCCTCTGGAATCTTTCCCTTTTTATATTTTATAATAGAAGTTAATATGCTC
Source organism: Dolichotis patagonum (assembly GCA_004027295.1). NCBI lineage: Eukaryota > Metazoa > Chordata > Mammalia > Rodentia > Caviidae > Dolichotis > Dolichotis patagonum. The sequence goes on along the minus strand of PVJX010015472.1, from coordinate 39,593 downwards.
TGATACATAATATATTATCAAATTGTTTAGAACTAAAGAGGTTGTTTCAAACCTACTTTAGAAGGAGAGTGCATTCTGGTCTTAGTCTTTGGAGGAAGGATTTAGCTAAATAAAAATATTTTTTGAAGGTTGCCTACCTTGTAGAAAGATGACGTACAAGTGATTGATTTTGTATCTTTCTTTATGTAATTAGTATCCTTTGATTAGGATAGTTGGGATTATACTGCTTTTGGTATGGGCTATATTAGAACAAATGTTTTCTTTAAGAGTCAGAAATAGAATTTCATTTCATATGTGGAGAAAAATTGATAAAGGGTAATAGGTATCTTTTCTAATTCTTTATGTATATCTATGCTGTTCTGGTTCAGTGCCTGTGTTCAAGATGGGCCTATGCTTCGAATGTGCTCTTCTATTTTTCCCCTCCTACTTACCGGCTGCTTTTCCACATAATTACTTGTCTTTAAATATCAGCTCAAATCCCATCAAGTGGTTTATTTCTAGCCCCTCAATCATAATACAGTCTAAATATAGTTATCATTGACCCAGCAGACCTATTCCAAGGTTTTTATTTAAGAGAAATAAAAACATTATAACAGAAGTTATTCACAAATGACAGTAACATTATTATTCATAACAGCCAAAAGGTAAAAACAGCCAAATGTCTTTCAAATGAAGAATGAATAACCAAATTTTGGTGTATCCACATAGCGACATAATGGGATAATATCAGACCACAGAATGGAATGAGGTATTGATATATGCTACTACCTGGATGAACTTTGAAAGCATTATGTTAAATGAAAGAAACCAGTCACAAAAGATCACATATAATAGATTCTGTTTGTATAAAATATTCAATGTAGGCCAGGGATTTAGCTCAGTGGCTTAAGCGCCTACCTGGCAAGTGTGAGGTTATAAATTTAATTCCTGGTACCCCCTCCCAAAAAAACAGTTCAGTGTAAGCAAATTTATACAGATAGAAAATAGGTTAGTGCTTGGTTAGTAGGTTGGGGAATGAGGGTACTAGGTACTGGGTAACTAAAGGATACTGGGTTTTCTTCTGTAATGATAAGAATGTTTTAAAATTGACTGTGATAATGGTTGCACACACCTGGGACTATAATAAAAAACATTGAGTTGTACAGTTTAAATAAATGAATTTTAAGGTATGTCAACTTTATCTTAATAAAAAGATTTTTGAAAACAAATAAAAATTACTTCCTATTCATATATCCATGTATATTGTTTATGCCTCTAATAAGGCACTCACCAATATAGTCTACCTATATTTTTTACTTAGGAATGCTCAAAAAAAAAGGACTCTTTTTCAATTGCATTATTTAAGCTCAGAGAACAGGGAGGGTGGTTTTTGTTGTTGTTGGTGGTATTTTCTAACAAGCATAATGCTTTGTACTTAGTAAACATGAGTTTAGTTGAATTTTTCCACAACTAAGTTTTTCACCTATAAAATGAAAATAGAAGAACAAAGAATTGAATGTTGCCACAAAGTATTATTCCAAAATTGTAATATAAGTTTACATTTAATTCTTTTTTGGAAAATAAATATTTGCTCTCAAATTATTTCTTCAGCTTAAGTTTCCATTTTGTATTTAGCAAGGTCATATAGGCCATTTACTGCCATATTTTTACCTATAGAATTCTGTTTTCTAGAATTTGCTGTAAAAAATAGTTTTCATGTATAAGCATTTTATACACAAGTTTTCAGAAGATCCTTCATGTCATTTAACTATTTTCATGTATATAATTTTTAAAAATCGTCTTGACTATAAAGCATTGTGAATATGTTTTTGTAGATATTTGAACTACGCAAAATTTAATTCTTCTCTGTTGTATGTATGTATATGTTATTCTTGCAGTATTTACTAGAAATGAAAAGTTTGATTTTACCACCAGAACACATTCTGAAACGAGGAGACAGTGAAGCAGTTGCCTATGCTTTCTTTCATCTTCAGCACTGGAAACGGATAGAAGGTGCTCTTAATCTGTTGCAGTGTACATGGGAAGGCAGTAAGTATTCTTTTTTAAATGTGACAGTAATCTCTGACTATTCATTGCATTAGCAGGCCATCTTTTTAAATGAGATTGTCTGAGTTTTTGTCAAGATTTGTTTAGCATCTTTTCATGTGTTTATTGGCCATTTGTGTATTTTCTCTGGAGAATAAATTGGGCTATTTTAACTCAATGATCTCTTACTTGTAACTTTTCTTTTCTTTTCTTTTCTTTTCTTTTCTTTTCTTTTCTTTTCTTTTCTTTTCTTTTTGAGACAGAGTTTCACTATGAGATTCAGGCTGGTCTTGAACTCATTTTGTAGCCCAGGCTGGCCTCTAACTCATAGCAATCCTCCTGCCTCAGTCTCCTGAATGCTGGAATTACAGGTGTACACCTCCACACCTGGCAATTTGTAGCTTCTTGGCCATTAAGAAAGTGAAGAAGTGGGTCGGATATATCGCTCAGCACCATAAGCACCTACCTGGCAAGTGCAAGGTCCTGAGTTTGATTCCCAGTACAAAAAGAAAATAACGGGCCGGGGATTTAGGTCAGTGGCTTAAGCGTCTGCCTGGCAAGTGCGAGGTCATGAGCTCAATCCCTGGTACCAAAAAAAAAAAAAAAAAAAGTGAAGAAGCTTAATCAAAGTATTTTATCAATTGCAGTTTCATAGTGCTCTTAGAAAGTATACTACAACTATCAATGAAACTTCAAGAGTAAATTCAGTGTTTATTCACTAAAATTGTTTTGCGTTTTTAGTTCCCAATATTTGCTGTGAGGTCCTTCGAAAATTGTAGCAGGTCATAAGGATATCATGGGATATTTTAAAGTTTTAATAGAAATATCAGCTCTGGCAGATACTATACAAATCACTGGTCCCAGGTAGTTCAGTTTTAACATTGTACTACACTCACTCCTTCTATATTTTTGCAAGGCTAGGTTTCATTAGTTTGCTGTGGTTTTTAAAAAATAACATAAAATCAGTATGGAATAGGGAATGGGAATGGTAGTGTCCAGTTTGATTCTAAGGTAGTTGTGCAATGTCTAACAGTTTCATGCATATGTCTTACAGTAAGAAATGATAGTTTTGGTTTTTTGGCTTTTTTTTAAATTGAGTTTTTCTATGTTGCCTATGCTGGCCTTGAATTCATGGGCTGAGTGATCTTTCAGCATCACCTTCCTGAGTAGTTGAGACTACAGGTGTACACCATTATGTGCTGCTTAAATAATGGTTATTTTAAAATAAGAAAAAATTATTTCCTATTTATACTTATTTTTTAATTGCTAAGTTGTTAGAACATAGCCTTTTATTTTTTAATTTTTTAATTTTTATTTTTTTGTGACAGGATCTCGCTACGCAGTTCAGGCTGGCCTCGAGGTCACTTTGTAGCCCAGGCTGGTCTTGAACTTGCAGCAATCCTCCTGCCTCAGTCTTCCAAGTGCTGGGATTATAGGTGTGCACCACCACGCCCAGCTAGAACATAAACTTTTAAAGTTGTTTGAACACACTAAAATTGTTGGATTTTTTTTTCAATCTATGGCATCATAAAACCTTACTGAGACTGGGTATATAGCTTAGTGATAGAAGGCAAGCTTATTGTGTGCGAAGCCTTGTTCAGTTTCTAGCACACACACACACACTCACACACATACACATACATAAAAATAAATAATCAAACCTGAGCCATGAAGGGACCCCATGTGTTCTTGAATCAAGAAAATTTTGGAACCTCTGCATTAATTATTTGGAAATTGTCATATACTGCTCACTCTTGACAATAAAAAGATTAATAAAACTGAGATTATGTACTTGAAGAGCTCAAATTTTCTCTAGTAGTCTATAAGCACCCCAAACCCCAAAATAGCTACTATATTTCATTTAACTTGTGTGTGTCTTCTTTGCCTGGCATTCTGTCTGGCACGTAGGGACTATGCAATAAGGATGTGATTTATCTTGTGTATTTCGCATATAGTGATCAGATCTGGCTAAAGGGTTTCACTTTGGTGAATCATAAACTAGTACCTCCCAAGTGCTGGTATTACAGGCATGCACACCCAGCCTCAAAATCTGTATTTGGACAAAAGTTTATAGAATCAACCGCTAAAGGAAAATCAAAAGCCCTATCACAGTTTTGATGAGTACTTAGCTAGTAGAACATATCAATAAGGATTTCTTCTTTGATAATTCCACAAAAGTTGGTAATAATCTAAATAAGAAGTGAGCAAAGTTTTCTATAAGGGGCTAAGTAGTAAATATTTTAGGCTCTACAGGCCATATAGTCTTTGTCAAAAGTATTCTTATACTCGTGAAAACTATCTTTTATTGTTTGAGATAGGGTCTCACTATGTCCCCCAGATTGGCCTTTAACTCACTGTGTAGCCCAGGCTTGTATCAAACCCAAAATCCTCATGTGTGGTGGAATTGTAGGCAGGTGTCACCACACATAATGAAAGTAACCTTAGACAATATATAAATGAACAGCATTTATATATTCCAATATATAAATATTCAAATATGTTCCAATAAATTTTTATTTACAAAATTGATAAAATTGATCTGATAGTGGCTCAGATCTGGCTAAAGGGTTTCACTTTGGTGAATCCTAAACTAGATTAATCTCTGCTCATAGAAAACTTTGGCAAATTTCTCATGTGAATTTAGGAACTGGTTGGTACTCTTCTTGAAAGGTTTCCAGAAGTTAGGGTTATGACAACTTCAGGAAGATTTCTTTAAGAAGCAAAGTTTATAAATGCAGAGTTAAGTCTATGATTGTATTAAGGAGACTGAGGCAAAGAATAATCCAATAAATCTTAACACCACCACTGTCTTTAGTTTTGCTCTAGTTAAACTAAACCATTGACTGTTCTCTAAATAATCTTTTCTCCTTATTAATTCTTTTGTTTACTTTCTTTCATCTAAAATGTCTAAGAAAACGAAACACTATGTGATAATTCTGTAAAAATATATCTCCAAAATAGTTTTGATCTACAGCATAAGATGGAAAATGAGATAAAATTGAATGTCAACATATGTATTTTTTTCTCAGCTTTTAGAATGATTCCATACCCATTAGAGAAAGGACATCTATTTTACCCTTATCCCAGCTGCACAGAGTCTGCTGATAGAGAGCTGTTACCCAGTAAGTAAATATTTCATTTTTCTTAAACCGATAAGTAATTGTTTAGATTGTTTTCTGTATTAATCACATTTTTATTACTATAACAAAGTATCTGATACAGTCTACCAATGAAGAAAGATTTATGTAACACTCAGTTTTGGAAACTCTATACACAAATGGCATAGTGAAAGCTTTGTAGTAAGGACTGTCCCTTGGCATCTGCTCACAAGTGGATAGCAATGGCACGAGCATGTGCAAGGGTAAGTCAATGATTATATCTCCACCTGGAAACAGAGAAATTGGCATCCCAGAATCCCTTCCAGGGGCACACCCCTAGTGACCCAAGTACCTCCCCATAGGCCCTACCTCTTAATGGTTCTGTTTCACAACATTGCTCACTTGGGAACAAATTCCAAACAGGTGAACCTTTGAGAGAGTCACAAACATAGTCAAATAATAGCATTTCCCATAGTATTTTCTTCACTCTCAGAACACTGAGTCAAGTATGACAATACACACTTTCAATCCCAGCACTCTGGGAGGCTGTCTTGTTTCCTTTTCTCTCATTGTTGAGACAAAATACCTGATGCCTAAAGTAAAGCAAGGAAAGGTTTATTTAGCTTACAGTTTCTGGAGGTTTCAGTCCATACTCAGCTGGCTCCAAGGCAGGGTGGCATGGCTGAGGGGCAGCTGTTCACGGTGGCCACAAGCACCAAGAGTGAAAAGGGCAAAAGGGGAAAAGCATGCCTCCTTCCGTCCCTTATATAGTATGCCGGCTACCCGTCCCTGGGTGGGTACAGTGCTCACACCACCAATCCCAGCACTAGACAGCAAGCCAATCACAAATACTAGACTCAGCTGCCTCCATGATTGCATGAGGCTATGGGGGCCATTCAAACACAAACCATAGCATTCCACCCCTGGTCCCCCAAAGACTCATGCATATCCCTTATGCAAAAGACATTTAGTCTATCTCTAAGAGTTGCCAAAGTCCTAACAGTTTCAGCATTGCTGAAAACTTCAAGACCCGAGTCTTCTCTGATAGCTAAGGCAAACTCATATCTGTAACCCCCTGTACAAATGAAAACAAAGTTAAATACTTCCAACATTAAGTGGCACAAGATAAACATTACCATTCCAAAGGGTAGAAACAGGGGGATACAAAGGAATGGGGCCAAAGCAAGTCTAAAATCTAGCAGGGCAAACATTAAGTCCTGGAGTTCCATACTTAGCAACTGAAGCAGTCTGGTTGTAAGCTCCAAAGGACTTAGGTGACTCCACCCCACTGGCACTTCCAGTAGTTTTAGCTCCCACGGCTTTTCTCTTGGGCTGGCTTTACTCTCTCCTTGCAGGTTTCCTTAGTTAATCCATGCTCCCAGCTTTTCCAAATTTTTGGGTTCTCCATTGCACCTTTGGCTTGACCCTATAGCTTCACATACTGCCCTTTCAGGCACACACTGCTTGGCCTCCCAGTCCCTCCGAAATCTAGGTGGAAGCCTTTTTAACCTCAGAACTTGTGCATTCTCCATGCATCTAAAACTAGTGCCACATGGATGTTGCCAAGGTCTCCTGCCAGCTGGTGCAGTAGCCAGGTTTTCCTCTCTCTTGGCTGTAGGGATCGAGTACTTGGATTGCTGTGTACTCTGAACCTGATTATGAGGAACAGATTTTCTATGTCACTGCCATTCTGGAACCTGGTGCAACCACCACCATTTTGGAGCTTCCTATGGCCTCTCCTGCTGTTCTGGAACATGGTGCTCTTCAGCTTTCTCCTCCAAGCAGTCTTTCACTTTTGCAGTTTTGAGGCTGCAAGGAGTAGAAACCTGATGCTTCCTAGGATGCCCCCAGGCCATCTTTTTTATTTCTTGGTTCTTCCTCAGCAACTGAAGTCTCAGCTCTATCTTTGCAGTCCACAGAGTTCTGGAGGCAGGAAGATCACAAGTTAGACCCCAGCCTGGATACTAATACCCTGTCTCAAATAATTAAAAATGGGGTAGGGATATAGCTCAGTACAAAGGCTCTGTATTCAATCTTGAATACTATTTTAAAAAAGAAGAAAAAAGACCCTTTTGGAACTTTTTAAATACTTTCATAGCCATTTCTAGGATATAATTGCATAATGATTCAATTCATTTTCAAATATTGTTGGTCAAAATCCTGTGCTAGAGGCAAAGAAGGACATAAAAATTAGACAGCAGTCACCTTACATTTATAAGAGAAATAAGAACCAGGCCTCACAAATCTCATAAAATAAAAGAGAAAATATTCCCTAACTCATTTGGTGAGACCTATATTGTCCTGATACCAACATCAGACAGAGATACAAGAAATGCAAGAAAAGTGTCAAACAGTAGCCCTTATAAATACAAATTTTTCAAGAAAATACTAGCAAATTGATTGTTAATTCAAGGCCAACCTGGGCAGTGTGGGAAAATACAGTCTCTAAAAAAGGAGGAAGAGGAGGGAAGGAAGGAGAGGGGGGAAAGAAGGAGCAGGAGGAAAAAGAGGAGAAAGGAGGAAGAAGTTGTTGTTCTAGGCAAAAATGAGATCACTAAGAGAAATTGTGTAGTATAAGAACTGAACCAAGGATAAAGCCATGATGGCACAAAAATATCTAAGGAATTGATGGCAGGAACATGAAAATTTATTGAAGGAGTGGTCAGAAAGATAACACAAGAGCCAGAACTAGATATTCTAGAAACTAAAAGGAGGAAGAAATTTCCAAGTGAGGAGGAGTATCTAAGAAGGCAGTTACTGAGCAAAATCTATTGACTTTGGCAGTTAGGAGATCATTAGTGAGAGAAATTTCATTTTCCTTCCTACAGTGAGGGTGGTAGTATTTGTTCTTGTCATTATTTTTCCATTTAAAAAAAAAAAGATTTTAAAACAAAGCAACAGGTCTTTAATTATAGAACATCAATATGCAAAAGTCTGTTAGGCTAATACATTTAGACTAAAATAATACCCCCTTTGTAATTATTATAAAAGTTGTCTAAGGCCAACTTTGTATATTAATATGAATAAATTAAGAGTAATTTTCATAAATAAGTCATATGCCACAAGACCACATAGATTTTTTAAAATTTTGTTTTGGTAAGCCTTTATTAATTCAAACTACATGTAGAGTGCAAACTCCAGGAGGTTGCAGTAGAAGGCCGAGCTAGAGGATTTTGTTTGATTACATTGTATGGTCTTATAATATTTTTCCTATCTCTGCCTGTGATAGAATGAACAAAAATTTAAGAATGCAGAGTTCTAATATCCAGGAGTACTTATTTTTTTTGTTTTTTGTTTTAAATTCCTTCAACCTTGATATGTCTTGGAATTTGCTTATGGACATTGTAAGTTCAAACTTGAACTCTTCCCCTAGTTCACACAGCTATTTAGTTGTGTATTATGCTTCCTGATAAATTTTTCTATGTAAACTGGTAATGAAATTTGAACTTTTGTTCCAAAGGATTATTTCTGTACTAGTCAGTCATTCATTATATTGATATATTAGCCAAACACTGACTGACAAATGAATCTACAAAAAGCAACTCAGAAAGAAATAATTGGATCTCTCCTACAGTATAAGAAGCTCATATTTAAGGAAATTTCCATACTAAAGGTATGTAGTTTTCTGCCATATAAAACAGGGATAATACCACTTATTTCTTAGGGTTAAAAAAAAATCAAGTGAGTACTTTATAAGCCTTAAAACACTAAATAGTATTTTAAATACTTAACATTATTAATTTTTCTGTTTTATTTCCTGTTTTCTGAAATATCAAGGCATGTTTCTTTTCATTTACTACATGAGATTGGCCTCTAATAGCTGAGGAACAAGGACTGAGCGTGCTGAAAGCACAATATTGTCTACAGTTTCCAATCCCAATCTCTCTCTTTCTTTCTTTCTCTCTGTACTGGGGATTAAATCCAGGACCTTGTACTGAGCTACATTACCAGCTGAACCCTTTTCTTTAGCTTTTTTGAAACAGAATCTAGGTTACCCATGCTGAAGGTTAAATTTATAACCTTCCTGTTTCACCTTCCTGAGTAGCTGTGATGTTTCTAATTTTTAAAAAATTCAGTTCAACTGTGTTTATACTTTAAAGATGGCTCAAGACTCTGGAAATTTTATGGCTTTCAAATAAATTTTGTTTTTGGTATAAACTTTATGAAATTGTATAAGATATAAAAATATTGTAGCTATTGAAGGAAATGTATATGTAATCTTCTTTGTTAATCACTGTGTTGAAAAAGTGAAATTTATAGCTTACCTTGATTCAGCATTGAGTCATCCATTACTAATGCAGGGTATTACTGTCTATCAAGAATTCCTGGGTTAAAGTCCAGCCCAGAGCTGTCAACTTCCTGGACTAATGAAGTCTCAGAATAGTTCTCTATTTAATAGAATTTTATTGCATATCTATTATGTGCCAGACACTATAATAATTTTATCTCTGCATTGTTATTCAGGTATTTTTAAAATATTAAATAAAATATAAGTAATATAACTGGTAATGAAATCTGTAATCAGTAGAAAAATAAAACTTGAGCATGTAAATGTAGTAGAATAAAAAAAGGGATTAATTTATGACCAGAGGGCCGGGGATTTAGCTCAGTGGCTTAAGCGCCTGCCTGGCAAGCATGAGGTCGTGAGTTCGATCCCCAGTACCAAAAAAAAAAAAAAAAAAAAAAAAAAAATTTATGACCAGAATCCAGAGCTTCAGTTTTCTAGTTCATTTTTATAGTGAGTAATAAATTGTCACATAGAAAACATATTAATATCTTGGTAAAATCATTAACTGATGCTTCTGAGAAAATCAACTATGATATATCTCTCTCTTTACACTGTTCTCTGAGCTTCCAAAGAACAAGAATTAATAACAACTCACATTTTACTAAATGCTTGTAATGTTCATCATAACAACTCTATAGCAACTTTTTATAGGCTTTAGCAACTTACTCAAAATCACACACTGATCACTGACAAAGCTCTTTTTCAAAACTACCTCAGCATGACTTTGTAATCAGTGTTGTTTCCCACGATGCCATCCTGTTCCCAGACCCTGGTATGGTTATCTGGCTATTTAGAAATGCTGTTTATGCTGAAATAAATAATGGATAACTTTCTTCTTGTACTTTGTTTGGCCAGAGAATTCTTGTTCTTAAAAAATATTTTCTTTTTTAGTTTTTTTTAAAATAGACTTAATCTGAAAATATTGACTAGCTTACATTATATTGCAAAATTCATTTCTACTTTTTTTTTCCTTTGCAGCCTTTCATCATGTTTCTGTATATCCAAAGAAGGAACTTCCTTTTTTCATCCATTTTACAGCAGGACTATGTTCTTCTACAGCAATGATAGCTCTTCTCACACACCAATTTCCTGAAATCATGGGTGTTTTTGCTAAAGCTGTAAGTATGATCTCAAGGACTTGCATAGAGTATTTGTAAACCAAACAAGAAACCATGTCTGACCTGTTTGTGATAACTCAGATGAGCAGTAGAGATATTTGTAAAGTAACTGCCATAATATGCAAATGTAAGTTTCTGGTGATTTGAACTATACCTCTGTTGCTTAAATATTTAAAGAAGACAGTGCTATGACATTATAAAGTTGTTTTTTGTAGATCACCTTTGGTGATAGACCTCATTCATTACTAGAATAATCCAACTCTTTTTTGCCTACAGCATATTTTATTTGGTATTTTAAAAAATTTCAGTGTTTTGTAACCAAACATTTTGATTACTCCATTTAATGATATCATTAGTTCCAAAGATTTACTAACCTTTATATTAAAGAGTACAACTAGGATGGAGAATAAGTAGCTAAGATCACCCCAAGTATAGAATATGTTTTATATTAAAAGTTTTGCCCAGTTACAGCATCTGTATCTTCTTATTGATCTCCCCCCAGCTTGGGCATAGAACCATGTATAGACCTTTATTTTTAACTGCTTCCTCATTTCCTGACACAGGAAGTACTTGAGGACTAACTTTAAATAAGGTTTCCCATGACTATTTGTAATGTCATTGGCTCAAGGTAAAATTATCACAAACAATTCCCTTTATGTCTCCTAGTCTTATAAAAATGCATCTTTCTTGTACATCTTTATAATTTTACTGGGTAATAAGCAGTTAAAACTCTCAAAGAAAACAATTCATTTTACTTCCAAATAAAAGCTCTGAGAACCCTAGAAAAACTAGTCCTTGCTCGGTAATGTATATTTTTCTCTATGTGACTCCATTCTGACTCTGTATTTTCCTCCCAGTTTCTTTTCCTGCCTTAAGAATATTTTGTTTTGTGCCTTACAGATTAGTTGGCTTTATTCTGACACCATGGTTAGAACACTGGCTTCCCATTTTCCCAGAAGGTCAACTGTACAGTATGTTCAGTTGCCACTGGCTGTAGGCCTAAGAGTCTAAGTATGCATTTGATTCTAGGTCAAGTGTCAAGAAGAATGACTTTCCACTGTTTTTCAGGGAATATAGATATTTGGGTTGGAAAGTGACTATTCTATTTCCTTTTAATGTAAAAAAGAAGCTTTGTGATTGACTATGTTGTAACTCTCTTGTTTGCAAGGGTGCTGGTTAGGGAGTGAATGCACCTCAAATTGAAATGATATTATTGTGTAATCCTTCATGGACAAAAAGGGAAGCCCATCAATTTTAGCCAGCTGGGAGAAAATGTATAACTGTGTATTTTTTAAAACACAAGCAAGCATTGGGAGAAATGATTTGTGAATTTCTCTCAGGCAGTAGAGTGGGAAGGAAGAGAAATAGAGCTAGGAGAGAGATCTAAAATCTGAAATAGATATGTAGCAACTGTTAGTCATGTATTTCCATGATGTACTAGCTAAAATTAATATGGCATGTACTTATTATATGCTCTATCCATCAATGTTCGTTTACAGTGACTGCCTTTGCCTAAGAATCACTAATATCACCAAGAAAAGCCTTTAAGATTACATCGTGTAAGTTCCTTAGTACTCCTCTAGCAGAATCTGAGAATGAAGAATTATATATTTTAAAGTGGAAGCTTTTTTAAGACTAAAAGTTATTGATACATTGTGATTCTAGTTGATGTACAATAAACAAGCATTTACTCACTTAACTTTTGGTTTTTATGTAGTGGGTGATAATATAAAATTTAAAATGTCACTGACAGTGAACTTTTACAGCCCATATTTTAACCTTATGGCATTTACATACACATTTTCAAGTTCTAAAAGACAAATATTTACTGGTAGTATGATCAAACCAGTACCTGGCATGCAGCAGTTTCAAAACCAAGTCCCATTTAAGAGTTAACGGAAAATGATGACAGTATGGGTAATTTCCAGCTTTTAAACACAACGTATAAGTGCCCTGGCAGACAAACAGCAAGAGAACTAGAGTTTCAAGTTCTACTTCTGCACTACGTCGTAAGATGTGGTTTATATCCCAGAGACCCAACTCTCACCCAGGAGCTGGTAAAAAATGCAGAGCCTCAGGCACTACCACAGACTTCTTGAATCAGAATCTGCATTTTAACAAGATCCCCAGGTCATCCTGTGTGCACATTTAAAGCTTGAGAAATCTTGCTGTATTGTCTCTTACCAATCTTTGCAATGTAGAAAGTAGTTCCACTCATCCAAATGGAGAAGGGGCAGAATCGCATAGTAATTATGGGTAGAGACATTGGAGCCAGCTTTGCTTTAAATTCCATCCCTGACACTTACTTATTGGTTGTGCAGCTTCAGGTAAGTTATTTCATTATCTCTACCCTTAATTATAAAATGAGAATAGTACTGCTGCATAGGTTTGGGTGAAGGTTAAATGAGTTAAAATTTATCAAGCATTGCTGGGGATTTAGCTCAGTGGCACAAGCACCTGCCTGACAACAAGTGCGAGGTCATGAGTTCGATCCCCAATACAAAAATATATATATATATATATATATATATATATATATATATATATATTTATATATATATATATATATATAAAGCATTTAGAACCATGTCTACCCATAGTATAAAGTAGTATTAACTGTTCTTCCTTCTCCTTGCCATCCTTATCAACAAACTGCAGCTATAAAGGAGTTGAGTCCTAACAGTAAGCTCAAAATGCATTTTCCCATAAAAACTGAAGCATAAATGGTAGTTGAATGTCACTTAAATGATCCTATTGGCATCATACTATTAATACTATACATTTGGTACAATATGTATATGTTAAACACAAAAAGAAAAAATGTTTCAAGTTCCTGCCACAGACAACTCTACTGATAAGTTGCAAGCTCCCTATGTTAGGATTTTTAATTAAATCAGATATCTGATGACCAACTAAAGTAGGAACTGATGAAGTATATTTGAAACATACTTTTTCTTCTATTTAGTAAGGCAAAATCATTTAAGAAAATTTCCTAAATTTTTTCACTGTTACTTTTGTCTCTTCCTTATCTAATATCTTTGTTTTTTTGTTGTATGTTGAGATATGATCTCACTCTGTACTTCAGGCTGGCCTTGAATTCACTGTGTAGCCTAGGCTGGCTTGAAATTCACTGTGATACTCTTGATTCAGCCTCCTAAGTGCTGGTATTCCAGGCATGTGTCACCACACCTAGTGTAATATCTCTTTATATTTGCTTACATGGTGAAACAAATTCAGTTTGAATGTCTCAAAAGGTGTTTATTATAAAAACTGTGTTTTTATGATGCCAGTCACTGAAGATTAATAATTTTTAATAGTTCTCACTGTAATTAGATTTAGATAAATGGAAGGGAATAAACTAGAATGGTTAATGATTGTAATGCTTCTTCCTTTGCATAGTATAAGGATATAAGGAATAAAATTTCATATTTACCAAATTAGGGGTTTTTTTCTCTGCTTTTTCTCCTGGCTGAGATGAAAATCTAGTTTGACATTAGACATAGAGCAATGAAAAGTTGCATAAATCCCTAGAGATGTGGAATGTGCTGATATCAGAGCTGATACTCTCCAAGGCCAGAATTTCTGAAAAAGAAAAAATTGCTTTTAAGTGGTAGGTTATTTTCTCACCTGCTTTGAAGCCTGCTGGGTTAAATATGAGAGTTCAAAGTAAGGGTAGCCAGCAAACCAACTGAACTGGAATCTGATTCTGCTTATCTGCAAGGAGCTTCTTTATTTAACAGCAGCTCTGCCCTCTCCTTAGAGAACCAATCTTCATCTACTCAGGCCCCTTTCATTTCTCTCTTGCAGAGAAAGCGTTCTTTTAAGTAAGGCTTGGAAGGGTGTTATCACAAAAGTGAAGTCTTAAAGATGGTCTTTGGGGATTTCACTAACTTACTGATGAGTTCAGGCTTGAGGCATGTGACTTTAGTGCTTTGAATTGAGAGGTGTGTTTGAATGTAGAAGTCCCAATTTAGATTTTAACTAAATAGGGCAGTCTTTGCCCTCTTGGCAGAAAAAAACATTTGGGTAAAGTCAAGAATAAAAAAGATTTCCAAATAAACTGTCTATTGTACTAAGGCAAAACTTTGTTGAGTTTCACTAAACGCATATTGTAGCTGTGCTGGGGTGGGAATGGGCCTTGCTTCCACATATTTCTACTAATCTTTATGTGGGAAAATGTGGTTGGACATGCCAATGATGAATTTCTGAGCAACTCATAATTGGCTGGCTTCACTGTAACTAGGGCCTTACAATCTGCTTGATTAATTCTTTAAGGACTACACTAGCCAAGTTGCATGATTTCCAAAGATATAGAAGGTCAGATGTTATACTAACAAAGGACCTCTCCACAGAATGTCTCACTGGGGTTTCTTCAGGCCCTTCATAAAAATAATTAAAATTTTTCTCCACAAATTACATTTTAAAATAAGCACATATAAATGCCAAGTATCTTTTATTGAATACTAAGCACAACTTTTGGAAAGTTATCCGTTATTCTCATTATTTTTTCCAGGGCAAAGATCATCTTAAGAACTAGGACAGTTGATAGACAATTATAACTATATGTTGATATGTAATGGTAGAAAAATATATGATTTTTAAAGGTTTTTAGCTTTTCACTATAACATGAAAATTGTTCATAGGAGAAATTTTTAAAAATTTTTTCATCTGACTTCATTAATGCTAAAACCTGTGATAGTTGCATACTTCTTTACCTAATACATAAGGCCACATTTAGAAATTAAATTGATAAAGGAAGTTTCTTTACTTTGAAAATGGATTCATTTTTAGTTCATAAGGACTAGTAAGTTTTTTAAACATTTTTGAATTGTAACAAGGCTTATATCCCTCTAAAATACATATTGTTCTCTTCTCTACTATTTCCACAGTAATACATTGGAGGTGTTTCCCAGAGATTATAAAGATAAGCAAATGAGCCTGTTGTGAGACAGGTCAACAATTTTGAATGTTTACATTTTTGTTCTACCATTAGTGTCTCTAAAATCTCTGTTTTGGCAGTCTGGCATATCCAATTTTTATTTTATTAAGTTGGATATTTGTAGCAAGAGAAAAGATTTTCTCTACTTCTAATAAAAGTAGTCTCATCTCTCATCCTCATTGTTTCTCTTCAAAAGAAAAAATCCAGACTGAGAAACTTGTGAAATTGCTAATACTCTTTATTCAAATGTTTTTTAAGTATTGAACTCTTCTTTTCAAAGAAGGAGAAAAAAGAATAAAAGTTAGCTGATGTGCTTTTGAATGCATGTATGTATCCTTTCCTCAGAGTTTAAATTGAAGTTTGTGGAAAGCATGCTTTCTTTCTATTAACATATGTGTGTGAACTATGAAGTTCATAAAAGTTCTCCCTGAATTTGTTTGGCAGCAGTATATTTAATAATTTTTTCCCTCAAACTGTAAGTCTCCATTTCAAAGATTATGATATCCTGTCACTAACTGCTACTAATATATTTATAGCTAAATCATTAGTACTTAGGACACATGGACATAGCACTTTTTAAAAGAGCTATGCTTAGATATTAGTGAAAATCATTCATTCTAAACCCATTACACTGTTACTACTAGAATTTACGTTAGAAAATCTCCTGATCTTTGTTTTAGAAAACACATTTGTGTAAGTAAAAATCATAGTTCTTTGACTAAAACAAATAAAAGGATACAAAAGAACTTAAAATCTTGAAGAATAGCTTTTCTTTTTAACATTTTGAGTTTTCTACCCTTTTCTAACCAGTCAAATTTCTTTCTTTATTTTTTCTTCTTTTGTTTTGTTTTTTTAGAGTCGTACTGTGTAAATCAGGTTGGCCATGAACTCACTCTGTAGTCCAGGCTGGTCTTGAACTTGCTGTAATCTTCCTGCCTCAGCTTCCCAGAGTGCTGGGGATATAGCCATATGCCTCCATGCCTGGCTTCATATGTCTAATGCTCAAAAGAACTATAAATTAGAATTCTAGTGTAAATTAAGAGTAACTTGAACTTTTTTTAGTTCTTGTCCTTTTCTTTTTAAGAGCTTATATCATTTGTTCTTATTGAATAAGAGATTATAATCTTCCTGTGTTATAGATGGAAAGTTTGAGTCATCAAAGCTAAGTGCCTAAAATTTCATAATAGATAAGATAGTCTATTAAGTTTAGTCATGATAGATATATTTTTTTCAATAATATATTCACAGTTTACTTCAAAACAAGTAAAGAATAAATTTCAAACTAGATACAGTAATGCTATGGGAATATATAATGACTGAATGGTGATAGTCAAGTGGCTTTGCCACAGTAGTCTTCTCCTGTAAGGGTTGAATTTGAGCCAGTTGTGGTAACACATGCCTGTAATCCCAGTGCTCTGGAAAGCTGAGTCAGGGGGAATACAGGTTTAAGCCTCTCTGGGCAATCTAGTGGCTTGGTGAGACCCTAGCTCAAAAATTTAAAAAAAGTTTTGGGGGTGTAGCTCAGTATGAAAGCCCTAGATTCAGTCCCCAGTACACTGCCCCCCTCAAAGTTGAATTTGGAGAAGAGTTTTAAATGAAAAAACCAATGTAGATTGCTAGCAAAATCAAAAGAGTATTTAGGTTGTACATATCCTTACTGCAAAGGCAAAGATCTCAGCAGACAAATAAATACTGCCCAAGGAACTCTTCACAGTATATGTGTCTATTGGATGAATTCTAATATAAAGAGTGCACATTTGCTTTTCAGTCTTTTAAACTGCATCACTCCATTACATTCCTCTTCTCACTAATTAGCCATGAAGGAAAGAATGCTGTTGGGTCATTTATGTAACATACTCAAATAACTTTAGCCTTTTGAATGCCTGACTTGTATGGTGATTCTGCAGAAAACAATAGGCCCTGGTTTATAAACTATTCAAAGGGAATTTGATTGACTTTCTTAAATAGTTTAAAACTGTTTTAATGTAAAATTATAAGGGGCTAGGAATTTAGCTCAATGGCATAAGCACCTGCCTGGCAAGCACAAGGTCGTGAGTTCGATCCCCGGTTCAAAAAAAAAAAATCTATCTATCTATCTATCTATATGTAATCTTGCCAGATGTAGTGGTGCATGTCTGTAATCCCAACTCTTAGGAGGTGGAGGCAGGAGCATTGCCATGAGTTTGAGGGCAGCCTGTCTACATAATGAGACACTGTGTCAAAAAAAAAAATGTGTGTGTGTGTATGTTTCAATATCAGTCTTCTCTCTCTCTCTCTCTCTCTCTCTCTCTTTCTCTCTCTTTCTCTCTCTCTCTCTCTCTATGTGTGTGTGTGTGTATATATATATATATATAATGTTTCAACATAATATATATAATAATATATATATATTATGTTTCAACATAGATATATATTATGTTTCAACACCAATCTTCTTTCAATATCCAATATCCAAAAATGTAAGGATTACGGGGAAGAGTTTAGCTAACAGAATAAACTTTTGGTTTAAAATATCATAATTTGTTGGTATTTTTTAATTTTAATTTTTACTAAAGGAAAGATTTTTGGTAGCAGTTATACTTCTAGTAGTTGTGTCTATAGGTAAAAAACCTTCATGTGTTTTTTAATGATAATGGGGTCTCAATAAAAGATTGGATTTTAGTGGTATTCTAGCTGAATTTGAGGGGAAGAAATTCTCTTTCTAGTAACATTCACATTGCCTTAGGTCCACCTTGATAGCAGCCACCCTCAAGAAAAGAAATTATCTGGGCTTCAAGTAATGCGCAAAAAAATTAAGAGAACAGATATTCAGAGAATTCATACCACATAAGCTCCTTTTGACCTCATCTTGTAATTTCAAGCATTCTAAAAACAAAACATGTATGTACTATTCAAAAGTGTAGAGAAAGGCTGTATTCCCTTCTCTTTTAGCTCGCTTATTGTAGTCGATATGAGAGAGAGAGAGAGACTGAAAAAGAGACTATTTGGGAGAAAATTTGAGAAGGAACATATTCTCATACTCTGTTAGGGACTTGCCAGCTCTTGTTCTCATCTATTTAATATGCTGCAGTCCCAATTTCTTTCTGAAACCAAAGTTCAAGTTTTTACTCCCAGGTAGCAACAGCTTTACAATTAAATTTTAATCCCTCTGTGTTAGACTCCTATCGAGAGTACAGCCACAGCTGTTCTTGGCAGGCAAACACATTGCTGTTTTTCCTTCATAGTGAGATAGAAAAAATGTTCTCTGGCTGTGGCATGGATGAAGGCACTTTACTAATCTTATACATAATTCATCCCTGCTTGCTGGGGTATTCAAAGTTGAAACTTTTCCCTCTGATAAAATTCAGCTGGATTTTTTTTTTTTTAATTTACTTGAGTCTGATCTCTTTGGAGGCTTAGTTCTTAGTGAGAGCCAGGGGATTCTAATTCAGCTAAGTCCTGGCTATGAAGATTTTTCTTATTAATTTGCTTTTGGTCTATTTTAGCTATTGTAATACCACCTTTAGGATACACAACAAAACAAAAACTACTGGAACATGCAGTAAGGGTTTATACCTTACTGCCTCACACCTGCAGTGATGACCTCTTCCATCAATTCTACATCCTTGGCAATTCTACTTCTTTAGAAGAGGAGCCACCTGGATGGTTTCTTTCCAAGCAACTAAAAGATATTTCATGTCTTCACTGGGCTGTCCCAGTCAAATAACATATACTAACTGGATTACTTGGCTTCAGACCTTGGGAAACATGTTTTAAAACAGAACCTGTCCTTGAGAATTTTATACAAATTAGACATGTAATCAATGAATATGGAAAAATGATTGAGGTGCATGGAATAGAAGAGTGGGCCAAATGTTCTAAAGCAGTGATGGCAGGCCTTTTAGAGCTTTCAATGATACAAACAGCCCATTGTGCCATGGTTACTATAGGTTTGCCACCAACCTTCTACAGCGTTGAAGAATTTACTGATTTAAATCAGGGCAGTAGTTGAAGAAAAAGTGGAATGATTTAAATAATGACTGGAGGTAGAAGACTAAGGATCAGGCTTTGAAATTTACTGGTGACCATTATTTCACTTGCAGTCCATCTGAGCTTCCAAACTTACTGGAATAAGTAGAAACTATTATTCCTTGGACAGGTTAACAGAAGGCACACCTGCAGGTGGTGAGTAAGATGCACGATGACATCTTTCAATTCAGTTTAATTTGTAGCGTGTTGGTAAGGAGGCACATTCGTATTTCTAGGTGGTAATCCACTTTCACCCATTCAGTTGTGTTCCTGTTTATACTGGTGACTGTGTCCACCCACTAACATTAGTTATCCACAGACTTAAGTAAACTTGAGCACCTTGAGAACATGTGAGGAAACAACCATCTCCCATAGGACTTGTTGAAGATAAGGAACATAGTTACTTAGTCTTTTCTCTCTTTTTCATTTTTATCTTTGATATGATTACTATTGATCTGACATCAATAGTAATCCTATCTCTGGTTTTGCCTTAAATTTCATATTGAATTTTTTAAAAAAAATTTTTGATCAATAACTTTTTCCTGGTTGTTTAATCAGTCATACAAGTTAAGAGTTCATTCTAGGCCTATTTTATATCAGTTGCTGTGGGAGAACAGATGAAAAATAATAAGTCAGTTGG
Organism: Dolichotis patagonum; assembly: GCA_004027295.1. Classification (NCBI taxonomy): domain Eukaryota; kingdom Metazoa; phylum Chordata; class Mammalia; order Rodentia; family Caviidae; genus Dolichotis; species Dolichotis patagonum. The sequence continues at coordinate 19,477 of PVJX010015472.1, read as the reverse complement.
ATATTTTATGAATATTGAAATCCCTTCCATTCAGAAATGTAAATAAAATAACCAGCATGAGCAATCAGCTTATGTCAGATTCCATGGGTTTATGTTACATAGGGAAATTATAGTGCAACCTGAAACATTCATAGTGGTGTCATAGTTGAATGTAAACCCTTGAGCTTTTCTTTTGTGAAAGGTTTCAGAAATCACCTTTTACAAACTACCAAGGGAAAGGGAGAAAACTAAGATGATAATAACAAATGCTATCACAGTTAGTGGCTGCCTCCCTTCTAGCACCAAACAGTGCCAGTTAAGTAAAGCATAAACCTAAGATACTGCTTACGTTTCAGCTTATTCAGTGCACACAAAAAAATACATACTCAATGTCATGCAGAGAAGTTTGTTAAAAAGTGTGATGGAAGCTTGGGAAATAGCTGTTTTTACCTCCAGCAAATTCCAGAAACCAGAAATTAGAGATCATGAAATGAAAATTTGTCTTCCATCTTTGGCTGCCGCTCCAGTGCCCTATAGTAGACTAGAACTATTTCCTCATTTATTAATGAAATGGTTTTGCTGTCTATAAAGCTCTTTTGCAGCTCCTCTATATTCAGTATAGCCTGAGGTACAATACATTTTCTAGTCACAAAAATCTAATATAACAAACGGAATTTGGGGGTACCAGTTAAGTTTTAAATTTGGGAAAGAGGAAAAGAAATATATGTTTTAATTTCTTAATGTACATTTAAAAATGTGTTTCTGCATTTTAATTTTTTTTTAAATTTTATTTTAAAGGGGGTAAAATTAAACACAACAAAACAGAACAGAATGGGACATAAGAAAGCATAAATTTCAAAGCTAGACAACCAGAGATCTTTACCATCTGTCATATTGTCTCTTGTTTTCTTTCAAATGGTTATCCATATCTTTGCATATGGGGAGCTCATACTAAATAATATAGCCAATCTTTTTACAAGATGTGTAGTTCACTGGCTCCCACTTGCTAAGCAGGGGGGAGAGAGAGGGGGGACACAGGGCAGGGGACAGGACGACATGAGATGTCTGATTCTCAGCCTTCGTGCTGGCAGGCACACAGCAGCCCCCAAGAGAGGGGAGGAGCTTCTTGTTCTCCCCGCACCCCAAGTCAACCACATGGTGCAGGTCCTGAGGCGCCAGGATCTCTCTCCTACAGGCCTCCGAAAGTCTGCCACACTCACCTGCTATTTCTTTCTGATGAATTGACCATTCCGTTTCCAAAGTTCTGAAATGGCCAACAGACCACAGAAAGAATTCTCTTTAGGCTCCTGTTTGAAACCAGCAGCTACGCAATCTGCTGGCCTTGCTTCAGGGCCATGCATTTTAATTTCTTAAGAGTTTGGTTTGATTGATATATTCTGAACCCAGAAACCTACATTAATTTATTAAAATTTAGGATAGGATATTTAATATTTCTACTTAGCCCATAATTTCAAAGGATAGGGATATATACTTAATAATATATAGCATTTTGTTGGTCTTTACAATATATCTCTTGGTCCCTGTATCAAATGAACTTATCCTTGTGCTTTCCCACAGGTTCCTTGGTGTTTACTAACATAGATCAAAATCTTTGTGGTTTTATAAGGTACTCTAAAGCATTTGACACTCTAAGTACATAAATCAACACACATATAAGCTTTGATCTCAGCACTATAATTTCTCTGTATTTTCCAATGTATACAATGTGTATTTTCTTGAAACTCATTACATATTACTTGCATATTCTTGTTTCTAAGGTTTGGTGCATACCAATTCCTTCTATTTAGAATGCCTTCTGCCGAATACCCTCAACTATCAACCACTTCATGCTAAAGTCACCTCCTAGAGAAAGCCATCTCTGATTAATCTTATTCACCTAATTCTTTTAAGACTTCTATTTCTCGGGAGTGTGTGTGTGTGTGTGTGTTTCTGTACACTGTCACCCTACAAGCTTAGTGATACCAGAAATGATGATTTTCCTCCATTCCTTTGCCTTTGTTTTTTCTACCACAAAGGCCTACTGATAACCTTTACAATTCGCTCAGAGTTCTAGCCCACCTTTAGTACTCTTTCCTTTTACTTTAGATTCCTAGAGAAACAAGGCATGTGATCAGGGATTGGCCTCCACCTTAGTATGCATGTGGCAGCCTGCTGAATAGGTCCCAACAGTGGGAAGGATTTAACCATTTGGTTTGATAATTTCTGTATTCTATTCAGATACCTACAGGAAGTAGATGTAAGACCAAGAGATGGGAATAGAGAAATTTCCACTGAGAACCATTATCATTTTCCTGTCTTTTTACACAAGACCTATGAAGCTGCTGTCGTCAGCAGCTCCCCTACACTCTCCTGCTCTGCCTCTTTTCCAGGAGTCAGGGTTAGTTTAAGAAAAAGCCTTTTGCTAGAAGCCATGACCTCGTACTTTTATCCCCTCCATCTGGTGTGCGGCCTCATGGGGTTGTGCTGCTATGCAGGAGGTGAGCAGTGGAATTCTTTAGATGATGACTTCTGAGCCCACATGCGGAGGCAGTGGGGGTGGGAAGCAGGGAGAGCAGTGAGAGCCAAGATCGATGGACCAAAAAGTAAGGTTTGCGAGGGGAAAAATCCTGACTATAGGTAGACTGTTTTCCTGAGGTGTTCTCCTGGCTCAAGCAGGGGCCCAGGTCAGGGAGCTGTAGCTTCTCAGGTCTGTGATTGATGAACATTATGTTCCTGCTACTTTCCCCTCTGCCTTCACAGTTGGGGTGCACCAGTGGGATAGGTGGGGTATTCAGGGCTTTTGCTGTCTTTAATGGAATGCATTCCAGGGCCAATAGGAAAGGGTTCCTCTTGCAGTACCCTCTTGGAGCTGCTTTTTCTGTCTTGAACCTAAACATAGGTCCAGATTTTGAATGAGGGTGAAAGGAGGGGTTGTGAGCAGCAAGGGTTTTTTGTTTTTGTTTTTTTACTTTTTGAGACAGGATTTTGCTATGCAGTTCAGGATGACTCATTATGTAGTCCAGGCTGGCCTCTAACTCACAGCAATCTTCCTGCCTCAGCCTCCTGAGTACTAGGATTACAGGCATGTGCCACCATGCCTGGTTTAGCAGCAAGTTTTTGATCAAGTGAAAATATGCTGTCTGTTCTATCTCACAGGGATTTCTGTGCAGGGTAGATACTTCTTATATTGGTATAGATGAATTACTCATCTCAGGTGTAAGTCCCAAGATCTTTAGTAGGCCATAAGTAGGCATCTGGCTTAGGCTAGAATTTTCTTAGCACTTTCATTCTCTGTTTTTTCCTAAGCCAGGGATTGACATCATTTTTTTAAAAGAATGAAGTTTCAAAGGAAATTCTAATGCATACTTTAAGAGCCAAAAGTCTTAAAATTCTTCTCATGGCTTTTCATGACTACTTCCACTCTGCTACACATATAGCATCACTTGAGAATCACATAAAATCAAAACAAATTTTAATGTTTATCTGAAGGGAGGAAAAAGAACTAAAAAAAACTAGGAGCCAGAGTTGTTTAAATGTGGAATACTTTGTAATCCTTTGATAGTCATGGTGATCGTGGCTAAAGTAGTAAAAAGGGTGTTTGTTGAGGTTCAGAAAAGCATACGCTGTTTCTTTGTAAACTACTCAGATATACTCTCCTGGCAGTCCTGGAACTTCTATTCTTGAACACTTTGTAGCAATTTCTGTTATGAGGATGCCAGTACTCTGGCACTCCTAATTGTAGGTATCTTCAAGCTGTGAGAAAAGTACACAGAATTTGAAGTCAGAAAACCTTGGCTTGAGTTCTGGCTAGACTACTCACTGTCCACGTCATCTTGGACAAATCTCTGAATTACTCTCATAAAATGAGTGTAACCCTACCTCACAGAGTTGAGAAGGTTACATATACGACACCCCATGGAGTACTGCCTGAAACCTGTCAATCAGGACAGGTTTTCAACAAGATTTCTAGGAAATCTTAGTTCAGTGCAGTATATGTGATATATTATCACAGTAAAGGTACTGCTGTGTGTCTTCCAGTACCTTTCTCTTATGGAAATCATCCCTAGAATCCAAAGCTATCCTGTTTTCTGACCCAGTAAAAGTTAAAAAGAGTAATAGGTCATAAGCAGGAAGCTTAGCAATTATATATACTTCATGCAGTTACAGGAAATTGCCCCTTCATTCAGAACACACAGGATACATATCACTATCTTAAGCATCAACCAGTCTTGAGAAATTATACAGCCTCAACTACTCTGGTTGGGTCATAATTTTCCACCCTTGATCTCTTCAGTGTTTTTCCCCTTCTCAGGGGAGTACCAGTTTGAAAACCAAACATTTGCCTGCATGTCGATAATATAACTTTGTACTATTCCTTGATTAGGAGTAGACTGTTGTGGGTGTGATTTTTGAAGGATTTGTTGGTAATCTGTTTACTTTTTTATTGCTGGGGAGTCCATTACAACTCTTATGCATCCTGAGGAAAGCTCTGTGTGTGTCCACATAGGTATACCTTACGTTTGTGCCTGTGTGTCCTCATGATTGTACTCAGGCTGCCAGAAGTGAGGAAAGAATGAAAAGGAAGCATTTCTTTTTTTAACCAACATTTTTCAAAGATGCCCAACCCCCATAGTAGCAAGCAGTTCCCAAGTGGAGGGTGGGGGCAGAGGCCTCCACCAAGGCCATCAATAACCAGGTGTGAGCTACAGGTCTCTGTGTAATGTGAAGCTCTCCCGTATTTCATTTCTGCACCCAGGGGGCGGCTCTGCAGGATTGCTTACGGAGAGCTCTGTGTCTGGCACCTCTCTCCACAAGGCCCAGGCGCCCAGGGTCCCACCGACCTGCCCAGGAATGCATCACATTGTTCTCTGGTGCTGTAATTTGGCTGCAGGAGCTAAGCTGAATGCCTCCCAGGGATGAGAAACATGCTCTTCCTGGCATCCTCCCTTCTTCACAGCTTGCTTGGGCTTCTCCACTATGACCACTGAGAGCATTTAAATAAAAAACCTCAGAAAGGCTAAGGAAGGAAAAAAAAAATCCTTATTATCTGTCTTCTATTAAGCCATGTAAAACTCACGTCCTGCATGGGTCTGAGAACTTGGCAAAGGACTTAGTGATTGGTGATCTTGATAAAGGGATATGAGAGAAAGGAGAAGAAATACTGCAACAAGGAAGAACAGAAATGAAACACTGAGTATTCCTAAGTTAGATTCATAAAACTTTTTGCAAACAGACCCATAAGGTAATATTTGATTCTTTTAATCTGAAACCCTTCATTCACTTTTAAAGTACTTCTTTATGCAAGAGTATGGTTTAGTGCCATTATTCAGAGATAATAATAAAAGTTGTTCTTATCTGTAGGGCTAGGTTAAGGCTGGCATTCTTAACTGTAGGCTGTGCCACAATGCTGAAGTACGTTAGTCACGTGGCTCCTTTAAAAAAGCATAGAGATAATCTTTGAAGTTAACTTTGTATCCAAATAGCACTTGCTGTAATCTATTATATCTAACATCAAAAGTTAAAAGAAATGGAGACCAACAAGGAGTAGAAGACAGGAGAGAGGCTAAGACACAGCTGGTAGGAAGAACAGACATCTATCAAGTGAAGGAGGATGGGAGAGAGGGCACTGACAGGCAGAATGAAAGAGTAGCAGCAGAATTAAATGGAGCCTTACTGCACCAAATAAAGTTCTGAGTTTTGTGACTTGTTCCAAATAAATTAGTTTTTGTTTGTATAATGCAGAATGAACGCCAGTTGTCTAAAGCCAATCGGAATGCAGAGGCGAGCTAAGGACTAAGAGGAAGAATTAATTGCTTAGCCATCTTTCCTTCTTGGGGCCACCCAGGTTCAGTAGTGAAACTCAAAAAAGGCATCATTTCTCTTGCTTATCAACCTCACTTTTCAAAATTCTGTGTGGACAGTTTGCTGTTCTTAATCATTTAAAGGAGACTGCAAAACTTGTGTCTTTATAAACTAAAATTCATAGTGCGGGAAAACAGCACAGACTACATGAAATACTAGAAGAGGTCCATTCACTTCCTTCCACAGGGTGAGAATCACAAATGAAAAGATGTTACGGCACAGGCAGATTTAACTTCCCAAGGAAGGCCTAAACCATCACTGATATAGTAACCTGGTTGTTCTTAGGAGAGTTGGCTAGGACCTGAGGTTCTTCCCAGCAGCCTGGTGTACAAGGCAGTATTTTTAAACTTATTCAGTACTATTTTATTCAGACTGACCATGATTGTCTTACCTCTCTACTACCCCCAAAGCTTACCTTTTCTTAATCCCAACCCAAGATATCAGGAGCTCTTCTTTCCCCACTGTATTTCCCTCTACCCCAGTCCCACCAATAGCTCATCAGTTATCCAGTTGACTCTACTCTGCAAGGAAGACATTCCCTTAGCCTGACTCACTCAGTCTCATTTCTCAACAGGCATCCCCTCACCACAGACCACAAGGGCTCTGATTAGCTCATGTTTTGTGTTAATGGATTTAAAATTGGAGCAGATCCCCTCACCAAAAGAAAAACCACCCTAAACTCTCCCACACAGGTCTCAGCAGGTTACACAAATATTAGTCCTATCATCCAAATAAATCTGCCTCCGTGGCCCAAAGCTGTGGTTCTTCCAAACTTCTGCTGCCTGTGCAGAGTGAAGTTGCTCCACAAATATTTGAGGACCCTAAGGGATGTTGCAGAGGACCCTGGGAAAGGAAAAGGGGGGTCTGTATCTAGAATTCCTTGTGTAAAGCCCTTAACCTAAAGCCTGTTGTCACAGTCATACAATTCTAGATTGAAAGTTCCTAGAGATTTATGATGAACTTGACTAGTTGAGAGCTTTGGTAAAAAGTATCTATCTGGTGGCTGGAGTCTGGAGCATAATTAAGTTTCAATATCTAAAATGAGTACATTTTACAGATGAGAAAATAGAGGCTTGGAAAATTTAATTGTCTTGATAAAAATAAAAACAAGTGACACAGCTGTAATTTCAATGCAGGTCTGTTATAACTGTAAATTTCTACATCACTCTGCTGTTTTAGAATATTAACAGACGAGATAACCACTTTCAAAACACATTATGTCGATTAGGACATCAAAGTTTTTGGACTCCCATGTCCTAGCCTCCAGTTTACTAATGAGTCTGCTATCTTCAGAGACTCCACTACTTCACACCTAGTTAGGTAACATAGTAGCATAGAAGGAGTCATCCCCTATTTCAAAGATGACTAGTATTAATCACCGGGACTTGGAGAGTCACTAAAGATTTGTTGAGTAAATAGGAGGACCTTCTAAGTTGTTACCACTTTGGCTCTAAGCCCCAGCTTTCTTTCTTTATGTAGACACTAGCTCCCCCTCCTAGTTTCAAAGGTTAGGGCCCTCTCCTAAAGAATTACAAAAGCCAAGTTGGATGCAGTGGCACACTCCTGTAATGCCAGCTACTCAGGAAGCTGAGACAGGACAATCACAAGTTTCAGGCCAGTCTGGGCAACACAGCAAGACCCTATCTCAAGAAAAGAAAAAAAAAAAAAAGGCCAGGGATATAGCTCAGTGGCACAGCACCTGCCTGGCAAGCATGAGGTTGTAAGTTCAATTCCCAGTACAAAAAACAAAAAGAAAAACAAAACACAGAGATCCCTATATTTCTAGTATACACTGGTCTTGTACAGCCTGCTTACCTCTCCCATTCTTCATGAGTTACCTATCTTTTACTGTGATTCCCAAACCTAGCTAACCTTCAGAATAATGAATGGGGAAAAATCCCTAGGCCTACTCAGACTTACTCTATTACTCTCTCCTAGCACTGTTCCAAGCTGTTCTCATGATTTGTTAGGCATGAGAACCTATTGTATGCCACCTCAGTTTGAGCAGGCAGCTCAAGAGGCAGCAAAAGAGGCAGTGCTATCTGATTTATGAAAAAAAGAGAGAATGTGTATTTGTACAGTTACATGACTTTTCCCCTCTAAAACAGCAATTTATAAACTGCTGAACTCTTGTCTAGCAATCTCAGTCTCTCCATAGTACAGTGTTACAGTTCATCTTTTGGGTACCAGGAAATCTCCTCAGACTGTCTCCAGGGCAAGGACACGCAGTTTCGTCTCTGTCTTACCTATTCTCAGCCTGGGAAGGATTAAAAGAAAGCAGTCTCCAGAGATCCTTTCTCTTGCACACCCAAAAAGTATTAGGAAACCAGTGCAAAGAAAGGAAAAATGAATCTTGACCTTGAAAAATGTACTTTAGTGCAACTCAGATTACTCTGAAGACCCCCTACATCTCTTCTGCTCTCCCTTCGAACCTACAGGGGGAAACCAGAGAGCCATTCAGTTTCTTATATTTCCCTATCAACTCCTTCCCAGGGCTTAGGAACCAGCTAGGACATCATGGTCCCTTTGGATTACTCCCCAAGTCTTTAAATAGAAGCTGTAGCAGCCCAGGATTGAGGGTGGAGGAAGGTGTGCATGCAAGGTTCTTGTGCTTTTTTGAGTTGCAAGGCCTGAAGTGGAGGGATGAGTGAGGTATCTGTATCTTCAGGTCTGGTCCAGCCACTCTGCCTTCTTGGGTGCCTTGCAAGTGTGGACATCCACAGTGTTTCTGCACTCCTTGCACCGCACAGCACAGCACCAGTGGAATTTGCACTCACACTGGGTGACACGAGTGACTCGAGTTGTGTCATACCCTCGGCCGCAGCACATGATTTCACAACCATCTGTTCCTTTAGATGTCTTGCTACAGACACGGCCTGCAGTGCCTAGGGAACCTGGATTGGGGAAGAGGAGGAGTGAGAACCAAGTTACTTCTCCCTTTAGCTCTTCTGGACACTCTTACTCACATTCTCAGAAGGAAGTCATAAAATAGCTTTTTCTGAAAATATACCCACACTACATAAATAGTCCTCTCTCACTACTCTCTGCATTAGGTTTATTTCTTTCTACCATCAAGACTTCCTAAAGGCCACTGACTTCACCTACAATTCCCTTCCAGCAAGTACACATTTTCATTATCCCCTTCACAGTCTAACCTTGAACTTGGAGTAATGGTGCACACTTGATATCCTAGCCCTCTAAGGGGCTGAGGCAGGGGGCTCACAAGTTCCAGCCCGGCCTTAGCAAATTAGCAAATTAGTAAGACCCTCTCTTAAAAATTTAAAAAGGCTGGGAATACAGTCCTGTAAAGGTCCTGGTTTAAAATTACCAATACTGCCAAAATTTTTTTTAAAAAAAAGTAAAAATGTTCATAACTATTAAAGATGGGCAAGAGAGTTCTCTATGTTTGAAATTTTCCGTAACAAAATAAAACAATGACAATAGCAATAACAAAATAGCGTATAACTTCTAAGAAGTTGCACTATAAATCTGATCCTCCCTCTATTTGCATATTTTGTTCTATCGTTTATATTTCATTCAGTTGTAATATATAGGAAAGAGTATAGCATGACCATTGAAAGCACAGGCCTAGACATCAAATTGTAGGGCTTTAAATCCCAGTTCTGCCAGTTCTCAGCTCTATGATTGAGCAAATTAAAGAATGTCTCTAAGCCTGAGCTTTCTTATAAGAAAATGAACATAATAATATCCAATTTAGTAGGCTGTTACAGTTGCAATCTCTGTCCAACTAAGGAGGTAAGTTGCTGGCATGTTTGGCTAGATGCATAAGTCCAAGCAGTTCCTAAGGAATATCCCTTGCATGATTCCCTTACAGTAGGAATTCCTGGATGATGTTTTCTCCAGCATGGAGAAATTTCTGGACCTCATTCTGACAGATTTTAGCAAACAGGATCCTGTCAATAGATAACAAAGTCACTTGGGGGATGTAGCTCAGCAGCACAGTGCATGCCTGGCAAGTGTGAGGTTGTGCGTTTGATTCCTGGTACCAAAAATAAAAAATAAAAAAATAACAAAGAGTCATGGGATTTTTGATGGATCACATTCCAACACATCCCCTTATTAATAAGGACCCAGAGTTAGGAAAAAGACTAGCCTAAGAGTTCAAGAAAGATAACAGATTAACTGATTTCAACCACAATAGTCTGCATATTATAGTCCACTGGGATATGGGAAGGGAGGATGCTAGAACTTCTGCATTTTTTTTTTACCTCTTTGGTTCAAAATAATCTATTTTAGGGCTGAGGGGGATAGCTCAGTGGTAGATTGTTTACCTAGCAGGTGCAAAGCCCTGGTTCCACAGTATTGCATGTACTCACACACACATACACAAAATATAGATAGACAGACAGATAGATATAGAGACATATAATCACACAGATATACATATATACAGCAGGGCCACCAGTCCCTTTTTTTTTTTTAAGATAGGCTCTCACTGTGTAGCCCAAGCTGGCCTTGAACTCACAGTGATTCTCCTGCCTCAGTCTCCCAAGTGCTGGGATTATAGGTATATACTACCACATCCAGCCAAAAAAGTATATTTTTGATGCATGTTTTATAATATACCTATCAGGACAGTGGAACATAGATATAAGTAAATATGCATGTAATGGTGGTACATCCTCAATTTTTTTTTAACAACAGGATTATACAATCCACAGTATTAGGAGATCAGATCACTGCTCTAGCATGTTGGCCGACTAGGTCTACTACACGTTATTCTTCTAATTCCAAGGACTAGGTTTTAAGTTCTTCTCTTTGGCATCAAAACACACTTTCAAACTCTGGAACTGTGCCTTACAGTGTATAGTAGATATGAGCTATATGGAGTCTTTTAAGTTTTGATTAATTAAAATTAAAATATTCAGTTTCTTAATCACACTAGCTATACAGTAGTCCTCCTTTTCTGTGGTTTTATTTTCTATAGTTTTAATTACTCATGGTCAACTCTGATCTGAAAATATTAAATGGAAAATTCCAGAAATAATTCATAAATTTCAAATGCTTTATTGTATTATTAAAATTGTTTAATTTGGGGCTGGGGATGTAGCTCAGTGATAGAGCATCCTGCCCAGGTGTTCAAGATTCACTACCCAAAGCTTCCTTCATTCCATTTCAGAATGGAAGTGGTAGCACACTGAATACCTTTTCAAGATCTTCCTTGCCAGAAACCTTGACTTAGTCATACTGATCTGCTGTGTCCCTAAAACAAGTCATGTGCCTTTCCACCTATCCCTTTGCTCATATGCAGAGAACATCTGCCTGGTCTTCTCTATTGCTGTCCAGATAATTACATACTTCAAGAAACTGTTTAAATCCCACATTTCCTGGGCTGGGGATTTAGCTCAGCAGCATAAGCGCCTACCTTGCAAGCGCACAGTCATGAGTTCAATCCCCGGTACCAAAAAAATAAATAAATAAATAAATTCCACACTTCCAAATAAACTTATTTTTATTTTTCTTGCAAATGGTAGACAAATGGTAGACAAGTGCTCTGTTCACTGAGTTACAGCTCCAACCCCGGTCTTATTTCTTTAGCTGGACTGTAAAGTACCAAAGGCTTAGTGCTGCATTTTATGTTTTCGTATAGCCCTCAATATTGGTTGAAACCCAGAACCAGGTAGTTCATTTACATATCCTATACTTCAGTTGCTGGAAATATAAAGGATTGACTTCAGGCCTCAAGGAGCTGAGTAATCTCTCCACTTGGAGACCACTGAGCCTAGTAGACTGAGGCATAAGTCACCAATCTCATGCCCAAGTTTTTATGTGAGGAGGAAAATGACTCCTCCCACAGCACCCCCTTCCCTAACTCCTACAGCTTAGCAGACCATGATTCCACAATAGTACCTGTGCTAAGAACTTGGGCTCCGTATCTCCCCTTGCTTCTCTTACTTACCTGCAGCCTTGTCCAAGACACAGTAGTCTGGGGAGTTATCAAAGTAGACAAGATCAGTACGGGTGGCACGGCGATAGCCTTGGCGGGCTGCTGTGAAGTTGGCACCATCTTGGGTGGCTGTCACCTGCACAGCCCCATCGTAACGCCTCCGCAAGTAATCTCCTGTGCGGCGGAAGTCTGAAAGCGCACGCCAGCAGGTACGTAGAGTACAAGAGCCACTCACACCATGGCACTTACACTCTAGCTTCAAAAATCGCCGTACAGCCTGGGGAAGGAGGAGGCAGGTAAGAACAGGCACTGGTCAGAGAACTTTTTAGTCATCCCAAGGACCAAAAGCATGAGTCCTCTGAGATCCACCATCATGGCCAGCTGGTTGAGCCCCTGCTGATTCTCCCAGGTCCCACCCATTCTTCCTGATCAAGTAAAGAAATTTGTCTTAGCCAGGGGTACTGCCACATGCTTATAATCCCAGCACTCAGGAGGCTGAGACAGGAGTTACACAGCAAGACCCTGTGTCAGAAAACAAAGAAACAAAAAAAAGAAACTTCTAAGCCTAGCACTGTGGCACATACTTACAAATCTCGGCTATTGTGGAGGTTCAGACAGAAGGATAACAAGTTCAAAGCCAGCCTGGTAAGTCAGTTAGATACTGTCTCAAGGCAGTGGGGTGGGGGTGGGGCATAGCTCACTGGTGAAAACCTGGGTTTAATCCTCAATACAACTGAGTGAGAGAGAGACAGAGACAGTCAGAGACATGGAGAGGAATGGGTCAATTATGTCCTGCTCTAGGAAATCTTCCTGGACCAACAGGGCTTTCCTTGTCATGACAGCCTATTGAGATTATGGAGTCATAGAATTCTGTTCGTGATTATAGCGTACTTGCATATCCTTTAGTTCTCACATGTTTTAGAGTATGAAGTACCACACATTCTGCTTTTGTAGTAAGTCATTTTCTACCACAGTATATAGGAATGTTCAAATACCAGTGAACAGATAGCTCTTTTCATCTTTAAAAAGGTCACTTCTGCTTGGAGCTGTGCTCAGTGATAGAGCACTTGCCTAGTATGCATGAAGCCCCTGTGTTTGATCCCCAGCACCACAAAAAAATTACTTTCTTTTCCTACTTTTTAGTGCTCCTGTTGCAGGAATGTTGGGCTTTTGGAAGTGATCTGGAAGTCTTCAGTTATCCTATCTTCACATGTAGTCTTTAGTCACACAAACTGTCACCCCCTGAACGTACATACAGGCATGAGTACTGACCGTGCGACCACAGCGGTTGTTATGTAAGTTCATGAGGGCCCGGGCATCCTTAAGTCTCTTCTCCTTGGCATCCACAAAAGCCTTGGCAAAGCGGACGCCATAGTGGATGTTGTCACTGCAGCCACCCCAGTCAAAGTCCCCACGTTGGTCATGGTGTCGACCACGAGTATAGGGGTCACAGCTACACACACTCAGTTCACCCTGACTGCAGGCACGAGTGATAGCATGGACCACCCCTGCTGATGAAATGGCATATACAAATGCTGCCTCCCGGCTACCTAGAAAGAGAAAGGTAGAGGGATGTTTCAGGAAAGAAGCCTGTATCTGTCATCATCTTCAACCCACACAGCCTCAGAAACCTCTCCTCACCCAGAGCCACCCTTTCCTACTTAGCCTTCATGCAACGTGCCCTTCCCTTCCAAGAACATTCTCTAATGCACTAGTGATAAACCTATGGCATACATACCACAGCAGGCTGTTTGTATCACTGAAAGCTCTAAAAGGTTTGCCATCACTGCCCTAGAGTATCTGCCCTCTTCTGTCAGTCCTCAGCTATTCTCTATCTACTTCTTTGTACATCTGACCTCTTATTTTCTTTCAATTTCCTTGGATCCTTCCAAGGAAACTGGAAAGTCTCAAGTTGAATCATCCTCTCCCACTCCATGCCCACACTGGTACAGCTACGCCTGCCTTAGTCCACATTCTAGATCTTTTAGGCCCACTCTGCTGGACAGTTCCTTGGCAATGCAGACCCTAGCCCAGGGAGAGACAGGCTACCTTCTCTTTCCTATTCTCTCCTCCTTGCTCTTGAGGACTGATTAATTAATCATCACACTTATACTCGAAACCTCCACATTCCCAACTCATTCCTTTTCTCTTAGTTTACTATCTGGCTCTCAGTTTTTTTGCTGAACAGAGACCAAGCCATTGACTCTCCAAATATTTACGTATCACCTTTCTGTTTATCTCTTGTTCCCATTACTGTAGTATTGAGAGTGTTAGGGTGATGGTAGTGATAGTGAGAACTAGAGAAGCTATTCCTAGTCATCAGCTTTACAATGCATGGAAGCCCCTTTGTTAGGAAATGCGAAAGGTAGAGAAAATGAAGGAAGATGATGGAAGTGCTAGGAAATGCTTTACGTTCACCCCACAGCACTGGATTTAGAGACCCCTGCCTACAAATCTGAGGTACTGACGGTCTGTTCTCAACTTTATCCTGTGCCCTGCCCACAATTATTTCTCTGATTATGAAGCATTAAGAGACAGGGAAATGTACCTATCCTTCTCGCTTCACACCCAAGCATAGAAAGGGAAAGGGCTAGGGAAGGATAGAAGGATCCCCTACTTCTGAGCATAACACGGCCAAAGACTGTGTGGTCCCGGTCCAGCGTGGTGCAGTTCCAGCGGTGATGGCGGAACTGGTGCTGACACTCTCGGATCCATTCTCGGGCGCCTTCCCCCACTGAGCGCATGATATCTGGGTAACGCTGGCACAGCTGCCGCTGCCGGCTCACCAAACCAGGAATATTGTCACAGATCACTCGGGCCCCTAGTGCCCCGATGTACCTGTAAGGTGGAGATGGTCCTGTCAGAGCACCTCAGTCCCTTTTTCTGCATGGGGTTGGGGGGAGTTTGGTATCTAGATCCTAGAGAGATTTCATCCCCTTCCCCATCCCACATTCCCAGAGGCTGACCAGTAGAATCATTCCCCATAAGCTCTGGAGAAATAGTTACACAGAGCAAAAAGAGTAATCGAGTGGTCTCCCAACATTACTAGTTCCTCAGTGAAAGGCCAAAGTGACACACACTCCCAGAGCACAGGCCAGGCATGTGTCATATACACAGAAGCTGTACGCATATCACACAAACCCATTGCCTGTTTATTTAAGAAACATTAAGATCCTCACAGAAAAATAAACTACCAAAATGAAAGTCTGAGCCAACACTCTTACACGCACATGTAAGAGCATGTCTTGAATGGCTGGTCCTTACAGACATGATTTGGCAGCAGGGCGATGGAGACAGGCAGGGACTGCCAAGGGGGCTGCCAGGAAGAGGCACAGTGGACAACTGTGAATCATATTTACAACTCTAGTGAGACTTACATAGCTTAAAAATTTTCATTCCCAATCCTGAGGTTTGGTGAGGCAGACTGCACCCTAATTCTCCTCCCCATCTCTTTATTTCAAGGTCCTACAGCCTTTTTTAACTAAAATCTATGTAAAATCTTTTAAAATCTATGTATCTAACCTATAAGACATAATGGTTGGAACTATATGGGCAGAGGAATGGCTGCGGTGGGAAACCAAAGGCTAAGATAAAGTACAGTAGTCCCTAGTCTGTGCAATATGAGTGATTACGAGAAGATCAATTGATATGTGGCTATTAAAGTATAGATTGGTTGCTAGTGTCATTCTCAATTTTCTCAAAGCAGTTATTTTCTCATCTTTGAAACACTCTATTCCTAGATGCCCAACAAGCCTCAGAAGAATGTTTTGGAGAGAAAACAGGATTATATCACCCTTTTTCCCCAAAAGGCAACCAAAAGAGATCAAACCGTTCACCTATACTCTTAAAACTCCAGCTCTGCTTCTCCTTTCTAGCTCTCCAGCCTCCTACATAACACCTTCCCTAACTTGCTGGGCGTGCATTGTTTTCCTATCAAAAAGGATGCCCCCTCCCCTTTGTAAAACAGGTGGGGACTGTAGACCACAGTTACTGCTACAGACAGAAAAACTGTGGTCTGAGCTATGAGTGAGCGAGTGGTTTGGGAAAAGCCCCAAAATGGGCCTAGAAGTGGGTGAGGAGAAAGGAGGGCAGCTAGTGGGGGAAGGGAAAAGCTAAACTGCCCTGGGGCCTGTGTCTCCTCCCTCTGTGCATTCCCACAGCCAGCCCTCAGCCACAGACTGGATCACCACTGGTGACACCAACTCAAACAAACACAAGGAGGGCTGATGCTTGCCTCTTCGGGAACTGAGCAGGGCTGATGGGCCCCATCTGTCCCGAGGGAAGGGTGAGAGGGCTGGCCTCCACTAACAAATCCCATAGAATCACTGTCCCCAGCACTGTCCATCAGGGCAGCAGCTTCCAGGAACAAACAAAATAAACACCGAGGCTAGGCCAGGCCGGAAAGGGCTGCCTGACGCACAGTCAGGAGTTACACCCACTGCTGTGGTGCTTTGTTTGGAGAATCAAGATAGTTGGAGTTGGACCTAGTTCTCAACTCACCACCATTCTGCTTCTCCAGTTCAGCCCCAGAGTACTGCTGTACGCAATGGGAGGTTTTTTTTTTTTTTTTCCTGGGGTTTGGGAGGAGGGGGGCTGGACGGGAATGGGAGACGAATAACCCAGCCCTCATGAGACAGTCTGAATTGGGCAGGCCAAACTGGCAAAAAAGGCCTTCCTGTGGTCTGACTTAAAATTCATTTTGCTGCAGCCCACATTAGTCCTTCTTATTACATCCTCAATGAGCGTGGGAACATCTGTTCAGTATCTAAGATGGGAAGATAATTAAGTTTTCCCACTACCATACCCCAATAAGTAACCGCTTCAAGACTGCAGAATATGGAGCCTGCCTGCTGTGCAGTAGTTGGCTTCCTGTAGTCAGTATAGGGTTTCTAATAATGTTGAGCCTGAGCCTTCCTCACTGTTCAACCCATGCTTGCAAAATGCCTACCAAATGCCAAGCACTGAGCTCAGCTATTAGGGGCACGAAGATGTTTAAGGAATCCCCCAGCTTCTGGTCTGGGAGAGGATACCAGATGCCTAACTCTCCAGCTTTGCTTGCCTTTCCAAAAATTAGTTCTTCACTTCCTTTCCAGCTTTCTAGTGGAATGATTTCTCTTTACCTGCATTTAACTAATTCATATTTCTTCCTTTGATAGAGTGACTCAAAGCTCTTTGCTACTCAAAGTACGGTCCCAAAGGAACAGTATCTGCCTCAGCTGGAGATTTGCTAAAATGCAGATCCTTATGCCCCACACAGGCCACCAAGCCAGAATCTAGATTTCAACAAGACTCCAACATGATTTGGATGCACTGCTCCATGAAGACAAGAAAAATTTTTTTATATATACTAGGGATCAAACCCAGGGTCTTCTACCTCATGCTGGACAAGTACTCTACCACTGCTATACTCCCCACCTTTTCTAAATTCTATTCTGAAACAGGATCTCACTAAGTTTTTTCCGGTCTTCCTGCCTTACTCTGCCAAGCAGCTGGCACTACAGGTATGCACCAACACACCTGGAAAAAGACCAGAGATTTTTGTCTCTCTTGTTTTTGTCTTGGTGCTGACGATCAAACCCCAAGCCTCACACATGCTAGGCAATCATTTTGCCACTGAGTCATATCCCAGACCTTTGTTTCTTTTGTTCACTTAAATATACTCAATACTGAGAACTTATCTGGCACACAGTAGGTACTCAATAACTATTTGTTGAATAAACTACTGATTTAAATTTCTATCCTCTCTAGCCAGCCATAAGCTTCATTTTTTAAAAATTTCTTTTATTTTGAGACAGGGTCTCCCTATGTAGTTTATGCTGGCCTTGAACTCATGACAGTCCTGCCTCAACCTCCTGAGTGCTGGGATTACAGACATGCACCACCACCTGAATCAGTTAAACTTCATTTTAGTCATAGTTTTACTCTTTGTCAACATCACCAGTGTCTATTTGTAGATGTTTTATGTTTGTATCCTTTTAATGAAGGCTAAAGAGCCTTTTTTTTTTTTTTTTTTTTTTGTACTGGGAATTGAACGTACTACCTCACACTTGCCAGGCAGGCATTCTGCTGCTGAGCTACATCCCCAGTCCTACAGAGCCTCTTTTTAACTCCCTCCTTTTGTGTACATCTAGTATACATGATTCAGCCCATTACATAGGACTGAACATAAGAATAAAACAGCTTCCTGGAAACTGCCCTTTATTCCACAGCACTTGGATAGTACTTTACAATTTACAAAACATTTTCTGCATAAAAATGAAGAGAAGGAGCAATCTTCATTTTATAGATGAAGCAAATGAAAAATTCAAAGATACTAACAGAGTATCTGGTCTGTCCATCAGGCCTAGTCAGGGGAGAACCAGGATGAATGAATGCCATCTGACTCCAAAGTCCGGGTTCATTTTGATTCCAAAGACAAGAGAAGCACACAATGCTTTCATAGGAGTAGACAAATTAGGTTCCAAAATTGATGTGAACTTCGGAAGGTTTGCTCCCAACCTATCTCTCACTTTCTTCACTTGTGAAATAATTATAATCGTAGTACCTAGCTCACTGGATTATATATGAGGATTAAAGAAGGCAGTGCAAAAATGCTTGGCCACACTACTTGGAGCTTAGTAAAGACTCATTAAGTGGAAGCTGTTCTTAGTAAAGGTAATGCTAATGTGATACCACTCTGTGTTACTCCCTTTTTGTGAGCCCATGAACACAGTCCTGTCCTTGTGATTCCCTATATCCCCCCTGTTCCCAAAATGGAACAGAGAAGCACATGACAAAACTCCCCTAGCTCTTATTGCTTGTCATAGGACCTCGGAAGTGTCCCATTTCCTCCTCTAAATAAGAGAAACGAGAGAGTGGCTGGAGAGAAAGAGGAAGCATGTTGGGCTATGAGGAAGATCAGAATTAGCTGGTAGCAGTGATGGCCTGTGCTCCTGGAACACAGCCTCTTCCAGGAATTGTACAGTGTCAGTCTTGCTGGTTTTTTCTTAAGAGAAAGAGAGATAATCACCGTGGGCACCTGACCTGCCTTCAGAAGTCGTCTTTGCACCTTATCCTAGAAGTGGGGACCATGAAGGCAGGCATCTGGGCCCTGCTGCTATGAAAGGTAAGGGGCACGGAGATTGAGTTAACCTCTGCACCCACCCCTCATACTGTCCCTGTTGCTGCCTTCCTCCACTTCCCAGGAACAGCTAAGTCTCTCTGTGTGCCACTCACCTCGTTTCAGAGTTCTTCCATCTAAGAGTTTTTCCAGAATTTTTAATCTGAACTGCATAGAGGGAAGGTAGATGGAGAAAAAAAAGGAAGAGTAAATAGGGAATAGGAAAAGCCCCATTTGGGTCTTTCGATTGCTTAAATTGTTAGTCATATTTCCTTATCTAAACACCAATTGGTCCCAAAGACTGCCCTCCAGATTGGTAAGAGTCAGTCAAGAGTCTCTAAAAGCAAACTGCCATCTAGGCCATCAAGATACTGTTTTTGCCAACAGGAACCCTGAAAATTTAAGTCCCCAGCTAAACTGGGCCCTGAAAGTAAAGGGTGATTTTGATCTCACTGTGAATGTGGAAAAGCCTTTTTCCCCCTGCCTGCCTTCTTCCCTTTCTAAAGGAATGTTTCAAGCCAGATGTAAGATACAGGCCAGTCTGCTCCCCATCCAGAACCCCCCCTTCTTGTCTTCCCCAACACTGCAGAGATAAAAAAGATCCAAAAGAGATTTTTCTTCAACAGGAA
>PVJX010015471.1:0-42513 GCA_004027295.1 Dolichotis patagonum | reverse complement strand
CCTTCCATTCACTGAGTGGGTGGGTGGCTGAGGCTGAGAGGCCCAGGTCACACCTCAGCAGTCTGTCTTGCCAGTGTTCGGGTACTGAGAAATCTACTTACAGAATAGTACAGGATAGAACCGAAGGACCTCTCTTATTCTTCACACAGGACTCAGTAGCAGGAAGAAAGTGTTGTACAGTCGGAACCATTCCAAAGTCAAGAGGCAAACAAACTGCCGGACCTGTAAATGTGATATATGGACCAGAGGAGCACTTTTAACTCAAATCTTCCAGGTTAGCACTGAAAGGAGTTAAAGACCTCCCTATCATCTCCTACCTCAACACTGAGTATCTGTAGTGACAACTTACTACTTAGTAAAATTCCGCTCATTTGCAGAAGAGCTCAGACCAGATAGATCTCTCACCTGGAAGTCAACTCATCTTTAAACCCATTTTCATTATGGTACTAGATTATCTTCCTTAAAACAGCATTATCACATCATTCCTCAGCCCCAAATACTTTGATGCCTCTCAATTATCATTTGCCTAAATTCGGCATTGTTTATCATCATATTCAAAGGTTCTTAACTGTTATCTCCCCAAACAAAATTTCCCTAGTCCATTTCCACTTCTTTTATCATCTTTTCCATCAAAAGCTCATTTTTGCTGATGTGGTCCATGAATCTGAAATTTTCTAGCATATTTCTAGTCAGTTACAGAAGTTTACTGTTAACAAGGTCTCTGAGTTTCTTTTGGAGTGGAAGTAAATCTAAACCCTGAGAGGACATTTCTGGAATTTTAGTGATTACAGTCGTAACACTTGTCTCCTGAGGCTCTGAGGGTCCCTGAGCACCACAAATACCCTTGAGACTTAGGCTGCTGGCCTTGGTTAAGGTTATTTGTCCCTTGTGAGGCACTCTAGTGCTCTGAGGCATTTCACCATGTCATATTACAGTGGAACCAATGGAAAATGGCATGACATGTCATTTTAATGTTGAGAAATTCCCTAAAAAACTATACAAGTGTAATTATTTTAGGAAAGGAGAGCAAGGGTAAATAACTGCTTCTTTTCCATTAGCTAGAGATATCGGTTCTATGATTAAATATATTGTTTATGTTTTATTTTGGATTTGACCCTTTGAGAGGATAATAT
Organism: Dolichotis patagonum; assembly: GCA_004027295.1. Classification (NCBI taxonomy): domain Eukaryota; kingdom Metazoa; phylum Chordata; class Mammalia; order Rodentia; family Caviidae; genus Dolichotis; species Dolichotis patagonum. The sequence continues at coordinate 41,380 of PVJX010015471.1, read as the reverse complement.
ATTTAGAAATCTGTAAGAGAAGGTTTTTAGATTTTTTTCATCAATGTATTCTGGCTCATGACAAGACATAAAAATATAAATATTCTGATCTTAATTAAATGACCTTTATATTTCATCCTACAGAATTATTTTAAAACATCTGGTTCAGCTTTTTCAAACCTTCCATTGTGATTTCAAGTTCAAAGGAAGCAGTTTTTTCTAGAATTTTTGACCTTGACTTGTGTAGAATTGACACAGCTTTCATAGCTTTCCAAATCTTAAAGAAATTGTCTTATGTATTAACTGTGTTAACTACTCTCTGTAACTGAGTCTTTGCACTTTGATTGAATAGGCCACTGACCACTTGCTTTATAAGAATATTGCTTTATTTTTATTGTAGAAGTCAAGGTCATAATAAGTTATTCTTTACCACATACAGACATGGTGATTTTAACTGGTGATTGTAATTTGTTTCTCTTGTATATGCTCCAGTGCTATACAATAGACGGCCTTTGCAAAGAAACCTAGGACAGAATTTATAATGATTAATCTTGGCTCCTGTGTTTTGTTTTTGCTTTTGCTATTTTGAGACAAGGTCTCACTGTGTAGTTCAAGTGCCCTTGAATTCACTATGTAGCCCTGATTGACCTCTGTGGGAGGTCGAGGTCCTGAGGTCTGGCTGGCCGCCCTGGCAGAAGAGAGTCTGAGCACACTCGGACTGCCTGCCCCTCGGCACACCGAGTAGAGCATTCCTGTCAGGGCCGCCCCACTCGGAGCCCGCCCTGCAGTGCATCCCTGCCTTCCCTAAGCCTACTTCCGCCCTTCCTGAAGCTCAATCCGGCCCTTCCTCTGAGTTCGCTTCCGCCCTTCCTCTTCAGCCTAAATATACTCCTGTACTTCCTTAATAAAATCGGATCTGTGCCATCAGCCTGATCTCCACAGTCATCTCTCTGTCACCCCTTGCCAGTCCCCCGCAGCCCCAAAAAAGGCTTGAACTCATGGTATCATCCTATGTCAGCTTCCCTCCAGGTGGGATTAAAAGTGTGTGCAACTATCCCAAGCCCACCTCTTGTTTTTGTGAGGTGGTAGTTGCTGTTGCTGGGAAACTAAGTAAAGGACAAGAGAAAAAAAACTTTACATTTGCGAGATCTAACATATATAAAGGGAAGTTCTGTTGCAAAAGTTATGCATATCTACACATACAATGTATGATGTAAAACATGTAGCATTTGCCAGAATGCAGGGCTACTATTTAGTAGAATGACACAGACTTCAAGCATTTGATACACAACCTGAAAAGGTCTCATTACTAAAGCTGAGATTCCCTTATACATCACAAAGAATCCTGAAATGGATAAATACTTCATGTGAAAAGTTTCCTTTTACTTACATGAGTGATTTACTTAAGCTGTGTTGTTTTTCATAAAAGTCATGGTATTAGTCCATTATCAGTTGCTGTAACAAAATACCTGAAGTTGGATTCTTTATAAAGAAAATGAGTTTATCTAGTTTACAACTTGAAGGATGAAAAGTGAGGGCCCTCATGACCATCTCAGCATGACGGATGGCATCATGTTGGAAATATATTCAAGAGGGAGAGATCACATGGTGACACAGGACATCAGACCAATTCAGGCCATAATTTCTCTGTACAAAATCCCATTCTCATATAAATTCACAGGACTTGCATTAATCCTCTCCAAGATGATGGCCCCATGATCTAATGACCTTCAGCTGAGCCTCAGTCTGTAGCTCCCACTGCCTCAGCACTACCGCACTAGGACAAAGATTCCAACATACGAACTTTGAGGGGCACACTCCGATCATATGGAAACCACAGATATCACTATAAATTTGTTAAGTGATTAGCTAAAAAATCATAAATATCATAATTAGCTTTCATGTAAAGATCAGCTGCATTGTTTCAAAAGCTTTCTGGCTCTACTTTATATATACTTCTTTCTTCTTTTTAACTAAAACTATTTACAGCCTAAATAAACACCTGCTAGAAAGTGTATTTAAAAATAGATAAACACTAAAGTTTGTGTCATATATATTTTACTACAATATTGTATATATTTTTTAAAACTCACCTGGAGAGCATTAAAATAAATAAAACAAACACCTATGGAGGGTGTGACTTGATTACTCCCGGGTAGGAGGCACAGGCATCTGTTAAACAAGCTTCTGGAGATGATTCTGATTTGCCTTCACAGTTACTAACCTATGACCTATCTTCTTCCAGTCATTTTTCCTTAAAAATTATTCTACGTACTGACATCATACTAAATCCCAGAACTGGTTTTCATTTGCCTACTCCTCTGGTCCAAGTCCTCAAATTAGTTCCCATTAGACCATTATCAGTAGTTCCAACAGCAATTACCACAAATGGGGAGGTTCCCCCTTGAACAGTAGTGAGCATTTATTATTGATTTTGACCCTGAGGAAATACTTCAAACCTTAAAAACTGATGCATAGCATAACATTTATAACTGAATATCAACATCTAAGCCGGGTCCACAGTTTTTAACATATGTGGTTACTCAAATGTGTGAAAAATTTCTCAGTTAATGGTTTTTGCATATAAAGTAAAATTCAAGCATCAAGACTTCATTTCTTTGGGACAAAGAAATGGATACTATTAAAATGCAAATACCCATAAGAGCAAGGTATGACATTGTCTTTTCTTTTTGCCAGCTAGTCCATTAATTGAAAGAAAGATTTGATGGGAAATTGGGAGAGAGATTTGAGAACACTGGACATCTTCAAGAGCTCTTAGAATGAGGAGAAGCCCATGGAAGGAAAGGAGTGAGAATGCTGAAAATCAGGTCTTCCTGCTTCACCATTTTTCTGTAAAAGTTCTGTTTTAACACCCCACAACTACCTACAAGGTAGTTATTAACCTGCTCAAATATTAAAAACCACTATGAAGTTACAAAATCTAACGTATCATTGAATTTACACAAGTATACACAAGGAAAATAAAGGAATGAGACAAAGTTAATAAACAGCTTCAAATACGGTGCATATATATGTATATGTATCTACTATATTATTTAATTGGAGATAAGCATAGCATAAAATTACAAATCCATTAGAATAATATGGAAATATTTTTATTGACATAAGAAATTAAGCTGAGAAGCTTTTGTTTTACACATAGATGATTTTGTAAAAATTTAATGAAGAAAAGCAATTATCTTTAGGCATTGGTACTTTAGATATTTATTACTTTTTCCTTTTATTAGAATATTTAAATCTAAATTGCATTTACAACTTTTATAAAAAGTTTTATCATTTTAAAAGCATAAGACTAGAAAGTTTTCTATATCAGAATCTTATAATGCAATGATAATTTATTCTGGTACAATTTTATAATTATTGCAGGATTTGAAGAAGTTTATACTGCTTATAAAAAATAGAAACCAAAGGAATACAGATCCACATCTGATTAAAAAACGAATGCTTAAATCTCAAGAGTGCTGAATAAATACATAAATAGATACTAGTTTATAGAATGCTATGAATAAAATAATCATCATCTAGTAGAATGTACAATAGGTGAAACTTAGAAAACATTTATTAAAGAAGGAGAACTAGTGGCAAGGTTGGAAGAACTTAGTTTATCAATATTTCAGTCTCAAAGAGACCAGAATAAATGTTTGCCTATATTTTTTCTATCTTTTACCAGGAACAACTTGCAAAGATTGAAGATGTGCACAGAATATTGAAAGTGTTGGGAAGGTGTGCACAGGAGTGACATGACGTGCCAGCCCACAGGAGGACTAAGACAGCACTATTTGCCAGCAAGCCTGTGCTTCTATTGCTAAGAGAACTATGTGAATCAGATAAATGCCAAACTTGTAATTCATCCAGACACAGCCTTTACACTAGCAGGTCAATTTAATTATCTCAGAGTGCGAACAATGGGAGGAGTGCCTGCAGACATATTAGGTAGCTTTCCACTGGCAAAATAAGGTGATGAAATACAAAAACATCCCACAACTACCTATAAGGTGACCACCTGGCTTCTAGCTGAACTTAGCATCTAGTTTCTATCTCCTAACTCCGAGCTACATTCCTGAGACTATAACATCAGTCTCCTCCTAGAGCGAGAGCAAGCTTTTAGTTAAGACTAATGTATACCACATCTTTATGCAGAAGCCCTCTTATATATCAGAAAAGCCCCAAAATAACAGCTCACATGTAAGAATCTACAATATGTCAGTTACCATTTTAAACCATTTATAATTCTGAACTTTTATTGCTTATAATTCAAGACCATAGTTACTGTTACCATATCTACTTCACACATAAGGAAACACAGGCACAGAGAAATGAGATAACTTGATCAAGATCACACAGCTAGTAAGCTGCAGACTCTTGTCTTTTAACCTTTATACTGTTTTAAAAGGAGAACAAAAGGCTTAGTATATATTTGCTACTATTTACAAAGCTATAGCCACAAAGCAGAGTCAAGTAAGTGTCCTCCATTCTGACCAAATGCAATACTACATATCCCTTAAGATGTAGATGGAAATGAGCAGAAAGTGGAAAGCAGAAAGGATTGAAGAAGTATGAAGAGAAAACTCAAAGACTGAATCATTAACAGCAGGGCCCATAATGTAGAAGCAAACAGCAATGAGTTCATACTATGGAATACTGCTCAGGAAAAAAAACCCAATTATCATTCTGACACTGAAACATGAATGAAATCTCAAATAATAGAAATCAGACACAAAAAGCTACAATCTATTTAACTTAATTTATATGACAGCCAAGCTTAGGGAAAGAAAACACTGGTTACCAGGGTTTGAGTTGGGAGTGAGAATAATTATGAAGGGGTAATGAGGAAGCTGAAAGATATGAATATATCTGTAAGGACTCTCAGAAGTGCATACAAAGGAAAATTTTACAATATCTAAATTATACATTGATTTTTAAAAACTATAAGACCCACAACACAGAGAACAACTTCAGAAATACTGTTCCACTCCTTTGCCACTCAGTAACCACTTAGCTGAGATTCAGCATTCTCTCTAAACACAGTCCTGTTGGTGATGCTCAGTGTGATAAGGGTAATTTTGTTTTGATTTTGGGTTAGTTGGAAATTTCTTTGGAAATTAGAAGCTTGAAAATTGGTTCTAGGTTAAGGGATATCAAAGTATGTGATGATAATATTGGATTATAAACCATTTGTCTCAGTCACCTTCTTTCTGTTGGAATAAAATACTCAACACCCACAATTTAAAGACAGAGAGGTTTATTTCAGTTCATTGTTTTCATGTATAGTTGGCTGGAACCAAGGCAGAAACTGTATGGCAGAGCAGAATGGAGAAGGCAAAGATGCTCTGCTCCTAACAGCCAGGAAGAAGAGAGTGACCTGTTTATAATAACCAGGTCCTACTCCTAATGGCAAGTCAGCTGTGAACTCTCCAGTGGAAAAATTCTTCCTTAGGGCAAAATTCAACCAACAAGTGCATATGTAGTGATAGAGTTAAAAATGATCATTTGGAAAAAAATCAAAATGTTATTGCTATCATTATCATAATTGATCCAGCAAGAATTATCACTGAATTAAGTCTGATTGATGATTGATGAAAGTCAGGATATGCCTACATGTCCAGCAAAAGTATGTTACTAGATAGTATTTATTAATTCCAAAAGGGGAGAGTAACTGTACAGAGTAAAAACCTAAACCAGTAATCATAATTAACATCAGCAATACTGAGACAAATTGATTTTGCATGCCCCATGATACGATGTTGTGATTACTTATTGTGAGGTACCTATCAGCCCTGACAAAAATGCACAAATTAAATCTAATTCTGAAGACATCTCAGACAAAACAAAATTGAAGAACATTTATTTTATAAAGTAAGTAGCTTGAATGCTTCAAAAATGTCAAGTTCAAGAAAGTTAATGAAAATCTGATCCATGGAACTGACAGTGCTATGACAACTAAATAAAATGTGTGATCTTTGTGATTTATTTGAGACTTGGAAAAAAGAATAAGAAAGCATGTTATTAGGACAAGTGGTGAATTTTGAATATGGCCTGCAAATTCAGTTTTATAATTATATTAATGCTAAATTCCTTAGTTTTGATACATGTATTCTTGTTACATAAGACAATTTCTTTACACTCAAATGATTGAGAGAATAACTATAAATACATACATATACATATACACATATACATACTGAAAGGCAAATAGGAAAGTATTAGCAGCTAGTGAATTGAGGTAAATAGTAGACAAAATTTTTTGTGTTAATGAAATTTTTTGTAATAGTAAAATAGAATATTTTTCATGTCTTGCCCACAGCTCAGCTCTGCTAAGGCAATATAATAGGTTGTCAGGAGATCCCCAGAGATGGCTTCTGAGAGATAAGGTTTACAAAATTTTACTAATAGGCAACACAGAGAAGGAAAGAGCTAACTGTGACTTGCTGGCAAGGGAGGGTTCAGAGAGGCATGCATGGGTCCATCGGAACCCCTCAGATATGCAGAGCAAAATTCCACAAATGATATGTACTCAGAAGAGCATTGCTCAGCAAAATCCCTGAGGGATGTGTACAACAGCACCACTGAACGAGTTTTCAAAGTGTGCATGCTTCCTAACAGCTCCTCTTAGGAGCTCCAGGGGTGATGATGTGGGCATATTTACCAGAAAGTAATTGGAGTGCTCAGGGGTGTCTGGCTGGACTACAGCGCCCCACAGTGTCTTCTTCTGCACCCAACTATTGCAGACAGTGTGTTTTGTAAATTAAACTACATGATGGACATCATTAGCCTGCTTTGTTTCATTGTATGCCAGCATTTTAAGGAAGACCTAACTTAGTATATGGCCAGGCAGGTGAGTTCTTCCACAGATAGTAACTGTTTTCTCAGTTTGCTGTTACCCTCAGATTAATCTTTACCTGGGCATTCCATTCCCTATCTACATACAGCGTCTCTTTGACTTAGCAAGAGTCTTGGAAATGCCAAAGCAATGTTTCAGAGACATGGTGCTAAATGTTCTGGTTTTTATCAAGAACAAAAACACTACTAAATCAGGATTCAGGGAAGTTAAGTAATTTACCTAACATTGCAAAATGGGTACACGGATAGAAACAGATTTCCAGTTCTAGGTATTCTGTCTACAAAGATCATACCCTTTCTCCTGAATTGTGTGGCCCCACACCATTAGTACAGCAGCCTGTCTGCCTCAAATTTCATTATCAGGGCATATACAGAAAAAAATACAGGGCATAGTTCACAAAACAGTTCTAATGAAAGCAGTTTGAGTAACACTGGAGAAATGCCACATAAACAATGAGATTTTAGGAGCAAGGACATCTGCCTTTATCATAGCAATGGCTTGATAAATGAGTTCACTTTCTGAGTTACAATCAGCAAATAGCACAGTAGCATTCAGCTGCAAGAGGACTATTCCATTTGATCAGGTTTGAGAAAACCAGTTTTTCTTCATTTGTTTTTATATCTGGATGTACAGGAGAAACTACTTGGGCAAGGAAAGAAAACAAAATTCTTAAAGTTCCTCGACATTTCAAGTCAATAGTAGAATTAAATAACAGCTGGCATTTATGGAGTACATAGTATAAGACAGGTATTTTCTAAGCATGTTACTCATGTAGGTGCATTAGGTCATTACATAAAGTGGGTAGTACTATTGTTCTCCCCATTTTCTTGATGGAAAACCAAGGCAGAAAAAATTAATTTGTATCTAGAAAGAACAAGTTTTTTGTTAGTTAGGCTTTAGGTTTATATACTAGCCTGCTTTACAACCTCTCAGAAAATAAAAGTGCAAGACTATGACTCTAAAACAATATCTGAAACAGTATCTGAAAATATAACTCCAGTGTTACGGGTAAATTTATGACCTAGTAACACTTTTGTCTTCCTTAAACACAGCACAGTAGATTCTTTGGGAATTCATTTTAAAAGTTTCCTTCTCTGTCAGTGAAGTAGGTAAAAGAATGAATAAGTGAGGAAAATAATGATATCTTAATTTGTTTTCATTTTTTACTTCGACAAAATGGAGCAGATACCTGATCATTACTCTTTATTATACTTTTTGGGGGGTCTGTTTTTGAAATGGGGTCTTTCTATGCCTTTCAGGCTGGACTTGAGCTCATTTTGCATCTCAGGCTGGTCTGGAGCTTGCAACAATCCTCCTGTCTCAGCCTCCCGAGTCCTGGGATTACAGGCATGTGCCACCATGCCTGGCTGGTCCTTATTCTTGATAGTGGATGGTGACTGCCAATCAAGATTGCAGATCACACTGGATGAATTTTGAGATGTGTGGTTCTATGAATTTGCAGGATTAGTTTTTTATATTTGAACACAACAAACTGAGGTACAGCTTAGTGTTATTTGATGGTGTATAATGATTTATTGGCAGATATTTTATTTGTAATGATAATTGAAATAATGGCATTTCTTACAACTGGTGGCATCTCAGATTGATGAAAATAGGCTACCTTCCTTATCCTTTCCTTTCATCATAATCAAAGATTATGTCATGTTAAAAACCATTTGTATTCTAGCTGATTTTTGATGGCCATTGCTTTTTGTCCATAGTAGAGTAATCATGTAATGGGGTACTGAACATGGATTACTTTTTAGATCATTGTTTTCATTGTTATAAGAAGCTCATTGTGTTGAAGTCTTGATTGTCAGTTGATGAGCCTTTGAAGTGATTAGACCATGAGGGTCCTTACCTCATCAGTGGATTAGTTCATTGATGAGATTATAAATTGATAACATTATTGGCAGGTAGAGAAAGGAGGAGGTGGGGCCTACCTGACGGGTGTGTATGATGGGGTGTGAACTTGGGGACCATATTTGATTCCTGGCTCATTTTTCTCACTGGGTCTTCTCCTTTCTCTCTATTTCCTGGATGCCATTAAGCCAATAGCTTTCCTCTGCCAAGATGTCTCCTCCTTACTACAGGCTTCAACATAATGGAGCTGGCTGTATCATCTAGTGGTTACTAGAGAGGCAGATTTAATGCAAGATATACAAATGTACAAGAATTTACAAGATTGGCTTACAGTGGCCACTCAGAGTCTGGTGTTGAAAAGTGCAAAAGGGCTGCCTGCACACTAGAGAGCTGAAGGATCTAGTAGAGTTCCTGGAGCTCAATGTAGTTCCTGATCAAGTCCGTATCAGGAGGCTGAAGGGTCTGTGCTGGAGGCTGAAGAGTCTGCACTTGAAACCAAGAGAAGACTGCTGAGGGTGAAGACTAGAGCCCCTTAATGAAACAGAAGCAACCTTTCTTCTCTGTTTCCTTTTTATTCCATTTGGGGAACAAGTTTATCGGTGGTTGCCACTCACACTCAGTAAATCCCTTCAACCTCACCAAAATGTGTGCTGATCCAATTTAGTTGGGCCTATCTTACTCAAACTGACACAATGAGTTAACTATTACATATGCTAGCCATGTACTTAAATCTCTGGAACAACACACCAACATACATCTTTCCTCTTTTAAGTTGCTTTTTTGAGATATTTGGTCTCAGCGTTGAAAGATGACTAACACAATGACATAGTGAGAAAGATGATATATACATTACTCCCTAATTTTTAATCATACAGCACAACTTGTACTGCATTGATGTTGTAGGAAAATCTTTACTCCCAAATCTGTATTTTCATTTCTCTTAAGGCACTTGCTAAAAGTATAAGATCAATTAAAAGTATTTATAAATAAAATAGAAACTTCTGTAAATCTATCATTAAAAAAATCCTCGTCAATTCATTTAGTCTTTTTCAAGAATTTTAATATTTATTGTGTATCTACACTCTGATAGGGCAAATAGCAGCATATAGTCAGACTTCAAGAAGCTCAGTCTGTTTTAGTCAATGACCCGAATTGATATTTGAAGAAATCTGAGCAAACATAGATGACAGAGCATGTGATGTTTCTTTCAAATGTACCTCTCTCCAAAGTCCTCTAATTTTTATAAACGAAAAATATAAATAATATAATACTGACTTAATAGTATATTCCAGGGGCTGGGGATTCAGCTCAGCAGAGTAAATGCCTGCCTGGCAAGCACAAGGTCATGAGTTTGAGTTTGATCCCCAGTACCAAACAAAACAAAACAAAAAAATAGTATATTCCAGATATGACCTTACAAAACAAAGTAATTCATGAATCCATCCATTTATTTTATATATATAAATATATATAAAATAAATATAAATATAAATATAAATACAAATACAAATATAAATATAAATATAAATATAAATATAAATATAAATATAAATATAAATATAAATATAAATATATATATTGCCTCCCCAGTAGTAGCTATCAAGATATGATGTTGGTTTCACCACTGTGGTTAGCCTACAGGCCCTAGCTATTCAAAAACATTAATACGTGTGCTGGCCAGTGGTTATTTTGCTGATGTGATTAAAATTCATAATCTTTTAACTTTAAGTAGGAGAGGTGGGCCTGTTTAATCCTTTAAAAGCCCAAAAAGCAAAACTGCAATTTCCCTGAGGGAAAAATTCTTTCAGACTGCAATTCAGCTCAGGTCTAAGATTTCCAACCCGTAGCTCCTAGTGGCTAGTCCTCCAGATCACAGAATTGCTTAGCCAGCCCCACTATCACATAGGCCAATTCTTTACAATAAATCTTTTAAGATATATCCTCTACTGTTCCTATTACTCTGAGGATTGACTGCCTGATTGACTGATGAGGAGAGGGAAATATGCAAGTTAGATATAGGCCCTGTCATTCCCAATTGTGTTGTAGAGTTGAGCTGTCTTGGTATTATGGCATAATTTTGTGATGGTAAAAGTACAGAGAATATGTTAAGGAGATACTTAGCTTAGACTTCAAAGTGGTATAAGTAAGGAAAACTTCTTAAAGGTTATAAAATTTAATTTGTAAGTAAAAATCAAGGACAAATTTTAAAAAGTCAAGTGTATGTGTGTATGTGGCCAGAAGGGCAGTGATAAGGTGATCAAAGCAGGAAACCTATCCTGTGGTGAAACCTATCCTGTGGTGAAACCTATCCTGGGGAAGAGGGAGCACGAAACAATGGAAAACTGGAAGACAATATGTCACTGTGGAGCACAGCACATCATGATGGTGAGAGAGCAGGACTGTGGGGCTAAACAGAAGATACACTCTGAAGGCTGTGAGCCATGTTCAGTTGCTGGGCCTGGAGAAGCCATTGAATTGTTAAAAAATGGAGAAAATGATCAATTTTGTATTTCAAAATGATCATTCTGGATGTAAGGTAGAAAATAGATTGGAAGATAATGAAAGTTGGTAAGAAATAAAATCAATGAGTGATAATGGTGACCTATTTTGGGAGGAAATAGTAGAAATGGGGAAGATTTAATTGGGGATGAATTTAGATAGTTGAGTGAATACTTGACTGATTTGACTTGAAGGAAGATAAATATTGAAAATTTAATGACAAGCCAAAGTTTCAGGCCCAAAACTGTAGACGGGTGATGAGGTCATTAACAAAACTGATTCACCTCTGAGAAGGAGCCAGTGTGGAGTAGGGATGTATTCTGGGATCTCCTTTTAATACATGGGCACACAGGGGAAGCTATCTCATAGCTATGACAGTCTAAAAGAGAAGGCTGAACTCCAAATATGGATGGAGGTGGCATTATTATATCAATGGAAATTGGCTTAAGAGTGTGGATGACGTTGCTGATGGAGACAGCAGACGAAGGGCAAGAAAGATACTAGGATATAACCCAAGAAATCCTAACATACCCATCTCGGGGAAAGAGGAAAAGCACTCAAAGTAACAGACACTAGTTTTTAAATCAGATTAAAAATATAGCTGATAACAGTCTTACAGAGGATTGATTTTCTCCACAATTCATGTGTGGATGTCAAATTTAGTTCAAAGTCAAAGATAACAAAATAATTTAAATAGTTGTAGAAATGCTCTTTTTCCATAATAATGTGACCTGATAGCATGTGCTTTATAGGTTCAAAAACAAATCTTTACACATATGCTTCTATGCATTAAATCCTAAAAAAATAAAAGAAACAGACTTGTGTGGTAACTATTAGCATAATGTTTATTCTACAGACAAGAGCACTGAAGAGTAGAAAAGCTCATTCCTTACTTGTCTTCACTCCAGTGCCTCTGATCAACAATACCACTAGTATAGTTCATTGAACCTGCAGGCAAAAAGAGCCCCTCAGTTGCAGAGGATTTTTGTTTTGGACAGAAAATGTCAATGGTTGAGGAGCTAAGAAACATTTCCTATTCTGAGAATGGAATAGTTGAACTTGCACTCAAGGTATTTGATACTATGGTATCATCTTCCAACACTGCACATAGATAGTAAATAGCTACTTAATTAACACTTATGGTCTGTGACTTAATGATATTTTAGTTTCTTTACATTAGTTTGTCTGAACATAAAATAAGACTTTGACTATCTACAGCAAGTGACACGATTTTTCTTGATTCATACTAACTTTTTTTGGCCAGGAAGTATACACTTCCTTGTGAAAATAAATAAATAAATAAATATTAATCCCAGTGATTATTATTCTGCCTTGGTTGCAGCATGTTCTTGCAAATTAAAATTAAAACATAAGGGTATAATATTAGTTTTCAAGTTACTCAATTTTGTTACCATATTTCTAAACATCATTTAGAAAGAACTATAGCATTGAAAGACAACACTATAGTTCAGAAATTAATGCAATGATACTGATATATTCTTGAAGTGTGTAATATGTAGGTTTATAACTCATGACAGGAAGGATCCACCTTCGAATGTGTCATTAGCCCACCCTCAATCAGAGAAGCACACAATATTATTAACAACCCTGTGTCTTTTGCCTAAAAGTTTATCTTGAGAATCAGATACCTAATCGATGTGGATGTGAATTATAAGTGGCAAATTCCCCCATGGTAAGAGAGTATTCTTATTATTTAATTGACAGCAATCAGGGTCACTCTTCCACAGGCTGTAGCACCTTGCTAAAACATTCTTCCTGAAAAAAATTTTTTTTCAATCCAGTTGAATTAAATGAATCCAGAAACATCCAACTTCAGGGAAAACAATATACAGATCTAGAACAGGATGTAGAAGGTTGAAGTTACTAAGAGGAGCACCTCAGAGTGTTGTTGAATGCTTGTCAGTTATATGAGTGACTTCCTTCAAGATGGGCCATTTATTTCCCCAGAGTTCTAACTGTCCAGTTCCTGGAGCAACACAAGTGCTGGAGTGATGAACCAGGGTACTATGACATGGTTATTATGACCCACATAAATTATTGCTTCTTTTGTAAACCTGGGTTCCAATTCTGTGTCTATCATTTGTTTGATATCGTTACCCTAGGTAGTTCACTTTACCTTGGTTATGTTTTTTCATCTATAAAATGGGAATTATAATAATAATAATGCTTATATCATGGTTACTATAATGATACAAGCAATGATTATTATTTTAACTTTACTTTTTGTTCTCAAGCTTTTAGAAGCTTAAAATTATTTGAATGCATTGTTAAAAAATTATTGAAGGGGAAACATTTTTATTTGGACATAAAAATAGAATGTAGAAAAACAACATGAGTTTGTTGCATAAGACCATGAGTCTAATGAATCTCAGAAATTAACAAATAAATAGGCAAAGCTTCCTTTAAAATTCTTACTTTATGTTATGTTTCTATTTTCATTATTTTGCATTGATCATTTTTTAAATTCAACTGAGGTGGCAGATGTTAGGTTTGATATTTTGGGGCAGGAAAATTCTAACTGATTCGATTTGTTAATATTCAGCTAATTAGGATAATTGGCAACTTTTGTGCCAACTCATGAATAATTTTTTTTTAAAAATTCAGAAACTGAGGAGTACTGAAGTTGTAAAACAAAATACCAAATGTACCACTTTGATGTTACACAATGGCAAAAGAAACTAAAAAATACTGATCTGTGGATCATTTCTCTTCATAAAGGGGTGTAGTGGATTCAAAACTGGTGGTCAACTTAACACCAGCTGAATTAAATCAACACGGTGCTGCGTGTAGATGGCCCACCTGAGGAAAGTTGCCAGCATAGAAAGGAGACCTGGTGAGAAAGGGTGTGGTATTGTGGGTTTTCCTCCGTTATAGTTTGGAACTGTTGGTTCTCGGGGAGGAGCTTGTCATGCTGGTTTCCTTGATGTGAACTCGGCCATTATCACTGGAGGAGCTCAGGGCCTTGTTGCTGAGAGTGGCTGCGGTTCACTTTGGGGGAGCTCTGGTCCTTACATTGAGCATCGCTTCTTGGCTCCACTGCAGAACACTGGCCCTATTGGCACAGATCCATCACCCTACTGGCATAAAAGTTTCTAGCTTCCACTGCTGACCTTTGGGCTTTCCCAGCACAGATCTGTAAAACAGACTTTCATGAGTCATTGTCATAGGCTTTAGGCCTCCAGTTAGACTTGTGGGGAGCACTGTCATGGGATCTAGGTCTTCAGCTGGACTCACAAAGGATATTGCTATAGAATTCAGGCTCTTGGCTGGATTTTATAGGTCTTTAGGGTCGTGGACAGGTTTCCTGCACTTTCTTGTATTTAACTCTAGGTGACCATCATAAAAAAATACTATAAATTCTGTGTCCTGTATGAAATTGTTCTTGTAACCACTGACTTCAGTAAAGGGCAAGAAGACTTCTACATATGACAGAATGTGGCATGGTGAACGAGCCTGTGGCTCTAGAGTCAGTCAACCGAGATTTGAGCATTTAGATCTTTGCTTACAAAAAAAAGAGCTTCTTAAACTCCCTCTCCTGCAAGTGATTTGGTCATCTACGAACAAAGATTATCAAAATACTTACCTCATAGATTTTATGTGAGGCGAAAATGATAAAATAGCAAATAGGACAAGCTTAGTGACAGATTCTGCCAGCCTGAGGCTTAGCTATCTCTACCAAGACATTTACCCAACTTGGTATCAGGCTCAGAAAAGCAACTTCTCTAAGAGTAACTGCTATGTTCTCCTCCTAATTCCAGAAATAAACCTCCTGCTCCCTTTTTGCGTGTGTGCCGAGCCCTCTCCAATCCCAAGACTCCACAACGATCCAAGCGCTCCGCACCCATCCCCCAGTGAATCTTTCTGTTTCTTCGCGTATGCACACAGATAATCCTTCAAGTCAGCTACTGATGTGTCATTTAGCCTACAAACTCCTTCCCCAGCTAGACCTGGTAAAAATAGTTCCATTTCTTTGTTTTCACCTGAGGGTACTTGTACTGAGGGTCTGCAGCCCTCTGTGCCTGCAATAAAGCCTCTTTTCTGCTTTCTTTGTCTCTCTAAGGTGCCAAAATCTTGCCATTTAGCTTAGTTAATTTAGTCAAAAATCACACTATTAATTGTATTGCTAGACTCTTACCTGAAAAGATTGACTTAAACTCTGACTTTTGCCTGTGACCCATAGGACTGAGACACTAAGTAAACCAATAAACTGAGCCTCAATCATCCACAAGAATATAAAATGTAAAGTTCCCTTGGGAACAAAATATTTCTTGTGATTCTTTATTCCCAATGTTCTAAATGATTTAAGCTACCTGAATTATAATGATTTTGTGGATTTCAAGGTAATGAAAAAGATAAGTAGTTATTGCTGCCTTAGCTTTGAGTGGTAGACTGGACAATACTTCCAGCATTATATATTCTAGCCACATCACATCCTGAAGAAGAAAATCAATTCCACGAAGTCTTGTGTAATTTTTCATCTTTGTTCTACTACATACCAATCCCTTTTTCTACAGATAGAAACAAGGAGCTCAATAAGGAAATAATGGAGTGTGGTAAACCAAAATTCAATTTGCTTTGGTTCAATTCAAATAGCTCTAAAGTCTTTGGGTCTGAATGCTGTGCTCCAACCCTGTATCTCCTCTTGAGGGATGAGAGTAATCCTCTCTCAAGTAGCTTCTGAGAGTAAAGAAAGAGAAACCAACAACCACAAAAACACTTCTATAAATCCATTTAAAGGGAAAACTCCCTACTTTAACATTTTTATAGTCAGTTTTATCACAAGGCAAAAAGGGTGACTTTGCAAGAACCAATTTTGTGGTATACTAAAAGCAACATAAATTGACAGTCTAAGACTCTTCAGCCATGACGCGCTGCTATTCATGGGGTGAGTGCTTCCCTACCAAAATGTAATGATCCATTAGTCAAAAGATAAAAATGCAAGATCTGAAATTATGTTTGTATAACACTAACATGCCCTCAACTAAAGTTTACAAGGATAGGACAGGGCATAATGGGGACTGATTATTATTTTTCATTTCCCATAGGAGAGAACCACCTTGCCCTGTCTCACATAGTTTTGTTTTTTAATTGGGCATTGAAAATCCCAAACCCAAAGAATCATTAGGCTTGGGTAAACCAAGATGGCTGGTTATTTTATTCCCTCAGCCAAGTTAGTCTTACTTCTATCTATAGTATTTCCTCGAGAAAATGCTTTTCACTGATAATACTTTTGCTTTGATTTCCTGTGGGAAAAACCCAAGTCACTCTAGCCATTTCCCTTCTTGACACTAAGGTACCCAAGTGACTGTGTCATTTATGTCCTTTAGTCTTCCTTCATTTATCAAAGCTCATTTTGACACATCCATTTCTGACTAGTCTTCCTAAGTCTTTGGTGATCACCCTTAATCTTCTTCCTCCCAAGTTCCCTAACCCTTTAGAATGTGTCCCATATATGTATGGGCTTCATTATATTTGATTTCACCTATTTTACATCTTCTCATTATTCATCAATTGACCAATATTTGTTCAGCATCTACTATGATCTAAACACTCTTGTAAGTATTGGTTACAAAGTAGTGAACAAGTCAGACATGACTCCTGTTTATGTACAAGGTCCTTTAGGGAGAACAAAACCCTTGATACTGATCTTGTTGGAGCACATAGAGACCTTTTACTTAAAAAAAAGTTTATAAACATTTAAAGATACAGATTGCATCATATATTTCAGTTGTATTTTCTGCAGTGTCAATGCAATTGCATATATTAAGCAACTAAAAGTATTTGTTAACTTCATTAATTAAAACACATGATAGTAGAACTGTTCCCATTAGGAAACAATAAGCAAATAAAATAAAATAAAATAAAATAAAGATGGTATATAGGGCTTACTGAAGGGTCCATTTAAAATACAGCCATACAAATACTCATCCTCACTGTGTATTGTGGACATGAAATGTATGTGAAAGTTAAGTGGGAAGAATAAAGTTGGAATTTTGGAAAACATTCCTTATGGTAAAAATATACATGTTTTTCTACCTAATTCAAGGCAGTTAACACAGGAGTACCTGAGTTTGCACCGCTTTACCTCTTTAACTTACAAAAACCATTACTTGTTTTGAATCTCAATTTGCTCATGTTTCAAAGAGGGAATACGCTGGTACCTTCTAGTCTGCCTCCTTTTTTTTTTTTTTTTTTTGTACTGGGAATCAAACTCACAACCTCATGCTTGCCAGGCAGGCACTCATGCCACTGCGCTAAACGTGCAACTTGTCTGCCTCCTTCTGCACCCTATTCCTCACTGTTGTACCTTTGGAAGCTGAGCTTCTGGCCTGCATTAATGGCCTCATTGGCCACAAATTCTGGTGGGGAACAAGCAGGAGAGAGAGAGTGTGAATTTGGTTCTTCCAGCTAGAACTTCTCATGGCTTCCTGGCTGCTTCTTAATCCCAGGGCACTATACTCTCCCTTTGTTAGTTCCCACTAACACTGCTTGAGAGTCTGTAAATAGCTTCTTTGTTGAATTTTCTAGAAATTATCCAGTTTAGCCATGCTGTGTTTTTCTGTCAATACAATCGTGTTCATACTTTGCTTTTGTAAACATTAAACTATGTGAACTTTCTAACAATATCCTTATTATAAAATATATCAGTAAATGCAGCTTTTTCACTGTCTTTCTCCTTTTACTCTGGCCTGCTAATTAAGACATGGTACTAATTTATGTTTTTACAATATCTGAACTTAATGTGACTTTTAATAGGTTAATAAATTATTCCTCCAAGAGGCCTTTATTATTACAAACAAAACTACTGCTTATATAAAATTAAGAAAATGTATCTGCAAAAAGGCATGGAAATATATAGAAAAGTGTTTCAAGTATAATTGTTTCAGCTGAGTTGGATGTGTGCTTTATAATCATCTGCTCTTCCTCTGCTCTAGAACACATATATACTCGGTCTATGAAATACCTCACGGAACAAATAGAAGCTATGACATGTCAGACTTATTTGACATAACTAACACTTTTTGGACAAGATATTTTTTGTTTGAGAAATGATACAGTACATTTCTAGCTCAAGGTTCTTACAAATTATGTGACAGGAAGACTGAAAATTGAGGGCAACAGATGAGCTACCAAGGGATGACTGAGTCTCCTTTTCTGTAGGTTGAACGTGGAAGATGTAAGACAGTCTCTCTTTGCTGGAGGGGTACTAAACCTGTGAATTTTTCTGTCCTGGAATCTTTACCTTCTTTATCTACCTAAGACACTTAATAGCCAGAAGTAATCAGCTGTTCAGAGCACACTGGAGAAAATTTCCTGAATGTGTTTGTAATTAATGATACAGACCCATGTAAATAATTAAATTGGATTCTTAAAGAGAAATCAGCAGAGTTATTATAAAGGAAAACTAAAGCAGAACCCTAAGAGGTTGATAGTATACCATTCCAACTTTGAATCTTAGTTACACTGTGATATTTTCTGGCAAATATACTACAGCAGAAATGATGATATGCCAATTCTGAATCTAGCCCTCAAGAGGCTTGTGAGTTTCTGCTTCTCTCGGAACTCTAAAAAGCTAGAAGAATACAAACCTAAAATAGTCTGGTGGAAGATCACAGACACATGGCTGTGCCACTGTCCCCTCTAGTGGAAAGCCAGACAACTGTGTGAAGCAGAGTGCTTTACTGCCTTGCAGTTGACTTCAAATGCACATATGTGACCCCAGTCAAGACTGAAAGAGCTGTTTAGTAAAACCCAGTACCAACTGCCAAATCATAGAATCAAAAACTCAAGTTTTGAGCTTGTTTGTTGCACAGTAAAGCTGACTGACACTATGTGTGTGGCCATAAGACTTAGATCAGGATCTCCATGGCTTGGTTTGGGATGAGGAGAATGGAGTTACCTGCTTGCAAATACACCCTGGTGACCTGGAAAAGATCAGAATCAGGAGGCATAAAAGATGAGTGAGGTGCCCAGAGTCCACTGTTTTCTATCCAGCCTATATTCTAACATTCTGCTGAAAACCAGGGTGGAAAAAGGAAAAACTCCTTGTTTCTGCCAAAACAGTTGATCATGGAATTTATGGTCTTCATAGTATCTGGAGACATAGGTTAAATTTAACTCTAAATAGAAAAATGATAAAACTTTGATTATGAAGTTTAATGGGTATGGAAATGTTTTAAATAACAAACTTTAAATTATTTTCCTGTTCTTTATTTGAAGGAGATAGTATATTTCAATTCTCCTCATACCCTCCTTCTAACTCAGTAAAGTAGATATAACTACCAGGTCATGTAACTTCCTGGAGGGGCGTTTTGATTTATGATGTAGTATGTGGTAATTTCATAATTTTTGAGTAAAAATATGGTTAAATTAGGGGAAAGTAAATAAGTGTTCAAGTCCAAAATAGTAACTGTCAAAATATTACATATTTAGAGAGAATCCTGGACTTAAATCACATGAATTACATGTTAATTCTGGCTCTGTTACTAATTAGTATGATGTTAAGTGAGTTAAAGTTTACTTGTCTGTTGGACTTCTTTAGCCACAAACTAAGAAAGAACTAGATGATCTTTCAATTCCTTTGAAAGGCTCCTATTCTGTTTCTCCTGTTCTCTATTTACAATGAAATGACCTTCTTAAATCTCTTAAATTACTTCTCCCTACCACATCCCCAAATTGATCACACTCTCCCATGAATCGTTAAAGCAGTTCTCGGTGAGAGAGTGGGCAGGTAGTTAACCAAGCAACTCATCACTGATAGCTGATAGCTTATATTTTACCTCTTCCCACGTTGATATGTTTGATTTCCTGGACTAGTTTGGAGTCCCCCTGGAGACACAGATGCTCTTTTTAGACTGACTAAATTATAACAGGTAAATCTAAAAGGTATTTTAATGAACATTGTTGACCCATCAAAACCAGATTATATTAATAAATTACAGTATACTTTCAGAATACTTACCATTTACTTACCAATATTCGTAGTGGTGTCAGAGGTCCATGCAGCTTTAGACAGATCACTGCACTTTTCAGGGATCTAATTTCTTATCCCTAAAATGAAAGGATTTTGCCACACTGTCTCTAAGAACCCTTCTTAGTATACTGTCTGGTCTTTTAAAAATTCTATGGAAACTTAGAACAAAGATGCTTATTAAGACTCTAATTCTTCTTTTTTCCTTTTCTTTTCTTTTTTGGCTCTGGGCCTAGTTTAAACTGTATTCAGGCAACTGCAGGCAGCCACACCGCTGAAAGCAGCAGGTAACCCTCGCACATCCTCTGTAGCCCTGCCGGCTGCACCCGCACGCATTCCCTTCTCTCTGCAGCAGCTCTGCACTGCTGCCTGTCTTCTGGGATCTGCTGCCTAGGGCCCCTCTCTGTCCTCAACACCAGTTTGTCAGTTGCCACTTTCACCAGCTTGAAAGCCTACTGGAAGTCTTAACCTCTTACCTTCACAGAATTAAGTCAGAACTTAATTATAAAATTGTTACTGCAAATTATAATAGTGTTATAAGTGCAATGATGTTTTTAAAGATAATAATTAACCATTGGTTTTTTAATGTTGGAAAACAAGTAGGGCACATAATCCTTACCCAAGGATACCAATTTGAAACCTATAGCTGAATAAATACTTTGTGTGAAATATGAGAAATATTTTTTAGAATTTTTCCTTCTTTTTCATCATTAGACTCTTTATCCTACAGCTATCTTCTAGGTGTTGAAAATACAATATATATACTTTACCAAAAGATATGATTTGATATGAAACACCTTAATAATATTTCTAGTGAATTAAATGAATCTACGAGTATCTAAAAATGTTGGCAGGTTATAAAAAGTATAACTTAAAAAACTATAAATTACCTTGGAATTTTATGATAATGCTATAACCGTATTTTCATTCCAAAACAAAGTCAACAAGTAAAAAACACAGAAAAGGTTCCACTTGTGACATAACAAAATATATTATTTTTAAGCAATATTACTTTTTCTGAGAAAAACTATGGTAGAGTTCAGGCTTTGGAATCAGATTAACACTGAGCTTTAAGTCCTGGTTCAACATCTTACTAGTCTATATTCTTTAGGTGAAATATTTATCTCTCCTCTACCTATTACTTTTCTTCTTTATAAAATAAAGTTAATAATTTTACTATGCTCCATTACTGAGGATGCAATGCAGTAATATAAATACAGTGCATATCATAGTATCAGTGCTAAAAAAGAGAAGCTATCATTAACAGAATCATATTTATGTTAGATAGAAAATATTTTCTTTACATTCACTTGGAGTACATTCATTTAATTTTTATGAAGCACCATACTGATATTGATTACTTATAATGCTGAAAACCTCATGTGTAGGAATGAGTTAAAATATATTTTCCTTTTAATTTTAAAACAATCAATACTGCCATTGGGAATGTTTAATTTCTTCTTAAGGGCACCTGAGGAAATCAATACCGTTTCTTGGATGCTTCGTGAAGTTGAAATTAAAGCCAACCTCAATATGATGAGTCAGACCAAGACAATAAGGATCGAGCCAGAAAAATTTCCCACTTAATTGGAGATAGTCCCTAGAAATGTGTAAGATTAGATACCCTGCCATCTTCTGGAACTGTGGATTTGAAAAAGGATTGCATGAAGAAGACAGTGCATCCCCAGGGGTTGTCCTTTAACCTTTATACCAAACCTCAGTGATTTTTTTTTTCAGCATGAATCCTAGTAGAGACATAATGATGATGGTAGAATAAAATGTCTTTTGGTTTTTATGTTATTTTTGACACAGGGTCTGGCCTTGCGGTTACTGTGTAGCTTACACTGGCCTTGTACTTGCAATCCTCCTGCCTCAGTCTCCTCTTCTGTAGTCTGAGACTACAGAAACGTGCCATGATATCCAGTTTATTGTTATTTTTGATATCAACAAAATCACTGTTATTAATTAACATTTAACTTTCCTTGTTTCTGGCTAGCTTTTAGCCAATGAAACTGATTCACTCCTGGACTAATAAGAACAAAGTAAATAATAGACAAACTACCTGATGTACGCAAACAACAGTGTAAAACGAGTAACTTTCAAATAAACACAGGGTAGCAAAAAAACCATTTCCAAGTAGTGATGTGGAGCAGTGCAAAGAAAAGTGACTATGCAAACAGCAATTTCGAAGTTTTCATACCAGTTATCCCTTGAGTCTGTGACAGGTAACTTACCTTTGTTGGGGCTTAGTAACTTTGGGCCTGCTCTACATTCTAATATGGCAAGGTGCTCATTTCACACGTTCTGTGATAGTCACTGTTTTGCACTTTCCCTTCTATAAGGTACATTCTGCCTTTCAGCACCTTAATATCCATTCCTAACCCCAGACTCAAGTGTAAGTGGAGAAGGCTCTCCTCTTTCCCTGTTTCCTTGGCAAAAGCCATAATGCTCTAACTTCTGGGTAATCGCTTGATTTTAAGACTTCTATTGTTTTTAAATTACAAAGATCCCAGTCAGAAGTGGCCCTAAGCCTGTAATTCCAGAATTTGGGAGGCTGAAGCAGGAGGATTACTGAGAGTTCCAGGCAAGCCTGAACTACATAGGAAGACCCTGTCTCAAAAACAGAAACAAAGATCCCTGGAAAAAGGTACATTTTTAACTTAGAGATGCAGATTTTAGTACAACTGTACAGAGGAAGAAGCAGCAGGCTTTATTTTATAGTCACTTGATGTTCTGTGGCAGACTACCCACTGCTTCCTAATGCCTTTCAATCCATTCTTTTCTTCCTTCTTTGTAACAGGATTCCTAATTTTTATTCAAGCATGTTTTCCCTGAAAGAAGCCATTTCCTATCCTCATTTAGAACATGTATTACCATAGGAAGGAATGGTAGGAGTCAGAACGTAAGGGCAGTGATGTATAGTTATAAAGGAATGAGGTATTGCCCATCCGATCTTTTCTTCCTTTTTGCTGACTGGACTGTGGCCATGAGAGCTGGAGCTTCAGAAGACTTCAGTACCTCTGAGAGGGAAATTCCTAGATGGTGACCTGATGTCAAACCTAGTCAAAGTGCTCAGTTGTTGCTCTGACTTGAGGGAGATTGTCACCTTCACTTCATTTTGTTCAGTAGATTTCTGAGTATATTTTATTTTCCTTCTTCTACCTACCTAAATACTCAAAGCACTGTTGTAGATTGATTACTGGTGATCAACTTCTAATATCAGATTAACTAAATCAGCATGGTGCCAAGTGTGGATGACCCACCTGAGGATGGTTGCCAAGATAGAAAGGAGAACTCGAGAGGAAGAATAGTGTTGTTGGTTTTCCTGTTGCGATTGGCTCTGCTGGAGAAGCTTGTCATGCTGGCTTCCAGATGTGAACTCAGCTGTTCAGATGGTTGGAGGAGCTCTAGGACCTTGTTGTCACTGAGGATGGCTGTAGTACTTTTTGAGGGAGTTCTGATTTTTGAGCATTGCGTCCTGACTCCAGTGTACAACCCTCAACCTACTGGCACAGATCCTTTGTCCTGTTGGTATAAACTTTCTAGCTTCCACCGCTCACCTTTAGGCCTTCCCAGCACAATTCCGTGAAACAGACTTGGATGACACATTGTTATGGACTCCAGCTCCAGTTGGACCCACGAAGGGCACTGTTATAGACTCTATCTAGGTCTTCAGCTGGACTCATGCAGGACATTGCCATGAGATCCAAACCCTCAACTTGATTCCTTGGGTCTTATTGTGTGGACAGATTTCCTGCACTTCTTGTATTTATTTATTTATTTATTTATTTATTTTTTAATCGGTACCAGGAATCAAACTCAGGACCCCGCTCTTGCAAGGCAGGCACTTATGCCATTGAGCTAAATACCCAGCTCCCACTTTTTGTATTTAACTTTTTGGGTAACTATTATAAAATAATTCTGTAAATTATATGTCCTGTATGTAAATGCTTTCCTTGCCAACCCTGACTACAACAAACACTATGACTAGGATAGAAGTAACTTCTCAAAGACCTTTTACAAATCTACAATTTAAAACTCAATTTTCATGGATCCTTTCACAAATAGGACATACTTTAAACCAAGGATGTATATCATCTTAGTAAAAGACTGACAAGAGATAACATTTCTCAAAGAAAATAGGTAAATTGAATATTCTTAGTATTTAAATATGCCTTATATTGCATTCTGTATTTTAATAATTTCCAAAATTACATTATTTTGAGAAAGCCAATTCTAAATAACTGCGAAATATTCATGACAATTCTACAATAACTATATTATTTCACTGATATTTGTCTTTAAAAAATAGTAACTTTTATAAAAAGATGTAACATTAGACATATCTTAATTTAAAAACTGCAGAACTCTTGTAGAAAGCTGCTATTATGAAACACTGATACGGGATTCTTTTTTACCTTTTAATTGTATTAGCTATTTTAAATTAAATTTCTCCAATATCACATAATCCTCAACCTTGAAATGAACACTTTAAAATGCACTTTCTGAGAAGTTATGAAACTTATTTACCTAGATGAATTACAATACATTCTTACCAATTGCATGATTAGAAGACAGAGCTTTCTACAAAACAAAACAAAGGCTCAAATGAACCGAACAATTAGAATAGATGAGTTAAAATACACGACTGATGCATTATTGAATTTTTATGATGAACTTCATCTTTGAAAAATTTTACATAAAAATTCTTCTAAGGCAATGTTTCTCAAATTATTTCAAAGAACTGATTGTATCAGAATTGCTGGAGTGCTTTTTTCTTTTAAATGCTGATACCCACACTTCTCATCAGATCTAGTCAATCAGAATCTCTACACCTGGTTTAAGAATATTAATGTTAGCCCTCTCTCCCAAGAGACAGCAGGCACATTTAAGTTTCAGAACCTCCATGCTGCTGCTTTTTCCAATGCAGTGAAGTTTAAAGCTGATTCAACTCATTCCTTCTTTGCTTTCCTGAAAATTGACTTCCATTCTCTTTTGTACTCTGCCTCCTGTATAATAAATTTACCTCATGCCAAGGCAGAGATCATTGTTGGATAATCAGTGTTCGTTCTTAGGGGAGGGGGCTGCCTGTAGACAGGTGCACAGGACATAAAGAGTCATATGTATCAATCAACCCACAGGAAACGGCAAGTGTAACAAAAGTACAGCTCAGAGATTTCAAAACCATGTTATGAACTAGTCTAGAAGTGTGATTGTATAAGGAATGGCTCTATGTTAAAGAAAGGACAGGATAACTTAATAGAGGTCTCCCGTCTCATTTCCTGGCTGTGCTTCTGGGCTTTGGTGATGAATGTGTTCATTTTATGTGGCTCTGGGTAAATAACCCAGCGCCCTGTGGGCTCCCCGCCCCGGCCCGCAGGGGCGACGAGGCGCGCTCCGAGGGGCAGCAGGAAGGTGCGGGGAGGGGCAGGCGGCGCGGTCTGCCTGGCGCTTCCTCCGAGACTCGCAGCCCTTTCTCTGCAGCTGCCACTTGGAGTCCGCGCTTCGCTCCCCAGGAAAGGAGACGGCCCTCGAATCCAGCGGTCCTTCCACGACCCGCCTTTCTCTCTCCGCCCGTCGCCTCCGCTACCCTGTCTGCCATTGTGCTGTGCCTTTTCGCTTTACCTCTGCTTCCCGCCTTAGCCCTTACCCTCGTCGGGAGCAAGATTAACTTGAGAATTTGTGAACCTCGAGTTGCAATGGAGCTGTACGGCAAGGTAAGCAGCCGCGAGCTCCTCCGCGTGTCCAGCGAAAAACCTCGCTTTCGCGGACTTGGGGCCGAGTGAGCGTGTCTGTGCCTGTGTGTGTATGTGCGTGCGTGTGTGCGTGTGCCCGTGTGTGTGAGGACGCGCGCACCTTTTTGTGCCGTATGCAGATAAACTTTTCTTCCATGCGTGCTCCTCTTTGTCATTTTCTCCCTTGTTTTTTGAATGAGATTGAAAACTACCCCATGCAGCCTATGAAAATGTGTAAACTTTCCGGAATCCGAGTGGAGAGGGTGGAAGGCGGAGAGTCTCAGAATGCTTCGTTTGTATTGGAAATAAGCACAAAGTATTGCCTTTCCTATCCAGGGAAGCTCGGTTTGGCTCCCAAAGGGACAATTAACTGAGAAAAGTCTCCAACTGGGACAAATTGGGGTCTTTTTCGCCGGTGCCTGGCGAGGAAACCAATATGCGAGGCTGAGAGCAATAATAATAGCTAGGAGCGATTCGAAAGGCTGAGGAGGGAGGCTCCGCGGCCCGCTGCCCGTGGAGGAGCGAGCTGTTCTGGGCGTTCTTGCTGGGAGATGTAGTTCTCGATGGTCCCGTGTTTACGGAAGCCCTGCAAAAATGGACTACGACTCCCAGGAGCGCACGGGGCTTCCGGATAGTACGCGTGCGCAATGCCAAGAGCGGACAGCTCCGGTGCTGATGTTGGAGCCTGTTAGAGAAACCCAAGAGTGCAGTGTGGACCGTGCAAAGCGCCGACTGCACGCTTGACAAGGAGCGCGGGCCAGCGCTGTCCTAGCCAGAGAGGAAGAACATTTGCCTACAATGAGACACGAAGCACCCATGCAGGTGGGTCAGTACAGAAAGAGTAACCTCGGGAGGAATTCAGAGAAATGCTTTTCTTCTAGGTCCGTAGCACAAACTGCCTTATCTAAGGGGAGGTCTATGCAGCCACTCTTGGAGAGGTGGCTCTGTACTTCTGGGGTCAGAGTTGGATCCTCCACATTCCCTGTGGTTGTGATTGGGGAGGTCTGGATAAGGGATAGGGCTGTTCGTTATCTTTACGGGCTCAGCAAGGGGGTTAGGAGAGGGTCTACCTAAAATGAAAACCCTTGCAAACAAAAGTCAAGGCAGCGTGTAACCTCCTGGTGGCATTGCTCATCCCTCTTGGCTTCCCAGGTTTGTGACTTATATTGTCAGGGATTTAAGGCAGATCAGTGAGGTTCAGAGTTGAGAAATCTTCACCAGCACCTAGGTAAGAGGGAATTCTGCTCGGTGGACACATAAAGAAAAGGGACGCCAATGTAGCCAATCCCCAAAGTCCTCTTTTTTTCTGGTATCCCAATATCAGCAGAAAATAGAAGTCACAGTAAGACTTGGTTGACCCGAGCCATGGCAGTCCTTTATCAATGCCCACATAGTTGGTTCACTCAGTCTCTGAGACTCTGACCTCTGTTTTCCTGTGTGAGTTCCTTATTGTATATATTTGGATTCCCCATTTAAGCAACGCTCTTGGATTTGCTTCCTCGAGAAATGCAAGACTCTGGCCCAAAGATGCCTGTACTTAAGCTTCTGGTTTGAGTTTGTTTTTAAGTAAAAATGAGTATATTTCTCCTTTCTGTGTATGGACAGTTAACACTAAATAGCCTGCGTTCTTTAACCAAGCAAAGTGCTCCCATTGCGTAACAGAAAGGCATTTTTATGAATGGGTTGAGAGAATAGAACACAGCATTTGCGATGTGTTAGCTCTTAACCCACCTCTGCTTATAAACCCAGCAACGTAAATATTAGACATTAATCCAGGTTGTAAGTTTTCCATGGTTTCTTCATAAGTCAAGAGCTTCAAACATCTGCTTTGATTTACTTTTAATTTATTTTATGGGTTATGTATATTAAAGAACCAGGAATGGATTTTGAGATGAAACATCTATAGAATGTAATTATTTGTTGAGGAATTATATAATACAACCCCTCAAATTACCTTGAGTTATTGAAAATTTGATTTGTTCCAGGGAACAGTGGCCCTATTGTGTGTCTTCTAACAGCTATGTTTGAGACTTAGCTTTTCATTACAGACCTGACATGAAAAAAATCTGGACAGATAATAAAGGTACAAATTGTTCCACTTAAGACATGTGGGTTAATGATAATTTCCCATTACTGGAGGTATTGCCAAGATCTAACTGACTAAATTAATCATATTTGACTATAAGTAAACATTGACAGTCTATTTAAAAGTGGATTATTATACTTTATTACATGTATGTGTACCAGAATATCATGTTGTACATCCTGAATTTACATAGCAAGAAGAGTTTTCCGGAATTAAAAAACAAAACAAAAAGAATAAAGTAGATTTCTAGTATTTAAAGCTGATGCAATAAATGTGCTCACTGCTCTTTGTGAAAATAAATTATTAGACAGTTAAATATATTGTATATTGATCTTATTTTCTTGTAAATGTTGCTGTTCAGAAGTCATTAGATGTTACAGAACTTTATGAAGTTAACAGTTTAAGAAATAAGAAATATTTAAAATTGTCTCCCTTGTCTACAGATAGGTAATAGGCATTGTAATGCTCTATTTTTATCAAAAGTTTTAACAACAAATTAATATAAAAATTAGATAAAATGGAATTAATTTGCTTGTGAATATTTTATTTACAGTGAAATTTATTCATTGGAATTGATTTTCAACATTTAAAAATCTAAACTCCCAAATGCTATCATGCAAAACACCTACGTTATAAAAATTCAAAGATTTTTTTAAGTATAGTTAATTGAACAACACAATTGATTCACTTTAACTAATAAATTACTATTATGTTAACTGCTTTCCATTACTATCAGATTGTTAAAAATATATAATAATTGGAACAATAAAAACTACAAACATGATGTAAATTTATTTAAATCAGAATTAATGTATCAGCACCCATACTTCTAAATATAGGCATGTTTCAAGTGACTTTGAAGGGTCAAATTACAAGAGAAATAATTAAAGTTCTTTTTTAAAAATTTAACAACTGAATAATATCGTCATTTGAAAAATATTCCCCAAATATGTTTACTTAGGTTTTAAAAGAGTCACAAACAAAATCTAATTTCATTTTCCCAAGAAATTCTTTTCTCTCTTTGAAAAAATTTAGTTCACTTTTGGGTGTGAAATAAAATGGGCTTCTTAGTTCATTGGGTACTTTTCTAATTTATAATTTTTTTCTTAAAGAAACATTTCAAAATAATTATATATATACTGTCCTTTAAAAAGCATCTGATGTACCTGTATTAATAGTTTGGTGTTATATTCAAAGTGTTTGTTTTTGATATGTGTATATTGTCTGAAAAATATTTTTCTCTAAGTTGACAGAATGTGAAGGATGATTTATAGTGACTACTGAAATAATATATAATAGTAGTTTGTTTACTTCATAACTAATAATCAGCAACAGCATTTCCTAAGAATGTCAAGGGATGAGTTTAGAGTCTTAATGCAGGAGATGGTCATTTGTGTCTTCTCATTTAGCCTATACAAAGTCTGAGGGCCAAATGACATAGGGAATAGCAGTGCTCATGATTTGAGGGGAAGATTTTGGTAAGCAAATTGTCATTTGGTTCAAGAGGCTGATTGAATAAATTCGTTTATATTGTCTGTCAAGTACTGAGCTTTGCATTTAGGTGTGTGTGTGTGTGTGTGTGTGTGTGTGATGTGTTATCTGTATAAAACAATTATATATATGATTATATAGTATGTATATAGATAAAAATATTTATAGATACTTTTAAAATCTTACAAGATACTACCTAATTACAAACAAGATAACTGGACCTCATTAGGATTAAATAACTTTTTCAGCACAGATTTCTCTATCTAAAAGCTCAGATTTTTTCCTCCACTATTTTGGGTTCCCAACAAGACATAAATGGGTGGTATAAACAATGAGACCACTATTGATAAATGTGATTCACTTACTTGATTCACAAGAAAGAAACATATATCAATCCTGTCTTCTCTTTATAAAATAAGCATGTATAAACTAAACTAAACATTTTGAGAGGGACCAACATTTTAATGATGTTTGCTGCTTTGCACAGTGGTGCATGCCTATAATCTCAGCACAAAGGGAGATTGAGGAATGAATACTGAAAGTTTCAGTTGAGCCAGAGCAATTTAGCACCTGGGCAACATCTTGTCTCCATATGCAAATTAAAAAATAAATAGATAGTTTTTCTCTTTCCTGGATTTGTAATTTCTTATAGGTTTCATTTACTGTCTTACATGACCAAAGGAGAATCCATTGTTCCTGTCTGAAATGCTTACTCTTCAATTTTGTTATCACAAGCTTTCTAGATCATCTCACAAATGTAGAGTTTAGGAAATTTCAAATAAAAGCTATCTGCCCAAATCAAGTAGAAAAGTTCCAAAGAAAGACTGGTTAAAGTAAGGAGGATTTAGGAAAGACTGTAATGTAGTGTGACAATGAATTTGAAAACTATTAGTGCGATATTATATGCAGCCATGCTGTATGCAAAACCAAAGCAAATTGCAATTAATTAACATCTAAGTACCACTGTTTCATTGGCTTTGGAAATTATATGACACTATTCCACTTTACTGCTGTTGAGTTCTTGACATTATGCATCTTCCACTGCCATCCCTCTATCTTTTCGTTAAATAGCCATTTAGTCTTCACTCTTTGCAGAAATAATTGGCACTGGAGAAATCAGAAATTTTCCCTATTCCATTGGTATCCACCTCATTTCTATGAAGTAAAGTAAAGGATATCAAGAGGGTATTAATTAATACAAATTAATTTTGTGCCATAAGAATAGGTGTCCATTTCTACTCTTTTCAGTCCAAGAAGTAGTGGATCTATCACCATTTTCTGCTGTCAGTGTAGGCTTGTATTTGGACAAGAAATCCCTCTCTTGACCAAACCAATGGATAAATAAATAAGTAAATATGAAAGCAAGCACCGTGCACATTCTAGAAAGTTTCGTCAAGCTAATTAATATATTTGTCATCTTACCAATTTGTCATGTTTTGTAGTGAAAATTTTAAAGCCTATTTTAGCAAATTTTGCATTGCATTAATATATTATTAACTATAGCACTGTGCAGTGCAATAAATCACTGAAACATTTTTTCTTGATCAGTATTTTTCTTTTCTCTTCTTGTCTCCGCCCTAGCCTCTGGTAAATATTTTACTACTCTTGGTTTCTATGAGTTTGACTTTTTAGACTTTTCACATAAGTGAGATCACACAGTACCTGTCTTTCTGTGCATGGCTTATTTCACTTGGCTTGAAATGTTTCAGTTCCATTCAGGCTGTTACAAATGATAGAATTTTTTTCTTTGTTAAGGCTGTATGATATTTTGTTGTACATATATTGCACATTTTTTTCAATCCATCAGTTTATGGACACTTAAATTTCTCCTGTATCTTAACTAGTATGAATAATGCTGAAGTGAACATAGAAGTAGGTATCTTGTTGACATTCCAATTTTAATTGATTTGGATATATACCTAAGCTATAGTTTTGACCTGGGCTGTGTGCTAAAGACTTGTGTTAAATTCTTGATCCACACAGCATGAAGATATCTCTTTAGCATACCAGTTTAAATTCCACTGGATGTATACTCATGCTAACACTTTGGATCTCAAATTTACTCCAGAGTTTTATGTGTTACGGGAATGATCCCCAGCTTGGTGCCATTGGGAGGTGGTGGAACTTTTGAGAGGCGAAGTGCAGTGGGAAACCTTCCAGTCATTGGAGGGTCTTGAAGAGTATAGTGGGAAACTGATGCCTTCTACTTTCTCATTCATTTCCTGTCAATGATGTGAGTGATTCTATTCTACCAGTCCCTTCCTTCACAGGGAGCTGCCTTATCATGTGCCCAAAGCAATGGAACCAATAGGTCATGGTCTAACACCACCAAAGCCATGAGCCAAAATGACCTTTTTCTTTTTCTAAATTGATATACTGTATCTCAAGTATTTGTTGCAGTAATGAAAAACTGACTAGCAAAACATATAAGTGGTATTAGTGGCTTATATGGTGATTTTATTTGTACTTTTGGGGAGCCTCTGTCCTGTTTTCCAGATTGACCATACTGATTTACAATTTCACCAACAGCATGGAAACATTTCTTTTTATCTATATGCTTGAAAACATTCTAACAGGTATGAGATGTTACCTCATTATAGTTTTAATTTATCTCTCTTCAGATTACAGATGCTGAGCATTTTTCATATTCTCATTTATAATTCTTATTTCCTCTTTTGAGAAATACCTGGTTAGATCTTTTTCCTGCATTAATGTGGTTGTTTTCATATGATTGAATTGGTTGAGTTCCTTTATATTTTCCTTATTAAACCATGATCAGATGTATGGCTTGCAAATACTTTCTTCTAATCTATACATTGTCACTTTATTCTGTTACTTATTTTCTTTGCTGTGCAGAACAGTTTATAGTTTATGGATGAGGCTATAAATATTGTTTCCATTGGTCTTTTTATAATGATACATTTTTATTT
Source organism: Dolichotis patagonum (assembly GCA_004027295.1). NCBI lineage: Eukaryota > Metazoa > Chordata > Mammalia > Rodentia > Caviidae > Dolichotis > Dolichotis patagonum. The sequence goes on along the minus strand of PVJX010015471.1, from coordinate 8,943 downwards.
TTCCTGGGTAAATGCCTTAAAGTAGAATTTCTGGGATAAAGGATATGTTTAAGTTTATAAGAAATAGTCTTTTTTTTTTGCCAAAGTGTTAATACCATTTTATATTATCATCTTCAATATTGAAGAATTTTAGGGCCTCCACATCTTCACAACATTTGGTGTCAATCATCTTTTTAATTTTGATCATTTTAGTGTATATTTAGTTATCATTTGGTGTCTCTCTTTGAATTTGAATATTTTTAAGACAAATCACCTTGAGCATATTTTTATAGGCTTATTATTCATTTGTCTATCTTCCTTTGTGCAGTATCTTTCTAGCTTTTTTTTCCATTGTAGGTGAGGGGCTTGTATGTCTTTTTACTGTAAAATATATTTAATCTTCCAACTACTCCTTATGTAAGTATATAAATTTCTTCCTGTTTTGTGACTTGTATGTTCATATTTTACAGTGTCTTTTAATGAAATTTTTTGATAAAATCCAAGTTATTTATATGTAGGGTCTATATCTGGACTCTGTGCTTCCCTTGTTTTGTCTTGACCCTCTGTTCTGAGACTTTGCTACATTTATATATTTCTAGTATGTTTAAAATAGAATTTTTAGAAATTTCTACATAAGCAATTATATGCACATTAGATAGTTTATTATTTCTTTCCAATGTTCCTTTTTAAAAAAAGTTTATTTAATGAGAAGAAAGAAACAAAACAAAACAAAACAAAACAGAATAAAGGGTAGCAACAATACAGAATTCCAAGGAAAAAAGGAAAAGAACAACAACAAAAAAAACTTAAGAGATTATTGCTTGACAAATTACATACTAATTTCTTGGAAATAGTTGTTCAAATTATAAAGTTAAAACATGTAAAGTAGACATTCAAACAGTGAGTTTGTTAATAGTTCTGTTCCATGATCTGACAAAAAAACCCAGCAATATGGTCATCCATCTTACCCACTCAAATATAAATTAAATTATATCAAAAGGGTAAAATTAAACACAACAAAACAGAACAATGTGGATCACAAGAAAGCAGTGTAAGGGACATACATTCCAAAACTAGACACTTGGAGATATTCACTTTCTATCGTAGTTGACTCTTGTTTTCTTCCAAATAGTTTTCCATATTGTCACATACAGGGAATTCACATGAAACAACATAGTATGGAATTGATCTGAGCAGGACAAGGAGGTCGTTTCAGGTCTTCAAGACCAGACAATAGGGAAGCTGAGAATGGCTGTCATAGTGTCTCTCATTCTCCTAAAAACAGCTGTCCATACCTTCATGTGTGTTGAACTTAAAACAAAACAAGCTAAAATCACTTTGAACAAAGAATGATAATTTTGCTGGATTACAGATCATGATATTATGGAATCAGCACTGGGTACTAATGTCTCTTTTTCTTCAAAGTAGTTGTTCATTTCAACATGTGTTATATAGTTGGTTCTTGTAAACTGTTTATAAGCTCTACATATGCATGTAGAGCTAAATGTATATCTATCCTTTCTGTATTAGAGGGAAAAACAAAACAAAGCAAGATAAAACAAAACAATTCATAGAAAAGCATGATGCAAAAAGTCATATATAACCACAATACAAGGTGATCTACAATGGTTACCATGATGTCTCGGCAGTATATACCAACATTAATAAAAATGGAGCATTGGAGACATTATAAGACTTCAAAAGCAAGTAATAATCAAACCAGAGTTTAATGAATCTTGTCATCTTCAGTGTAGTTGAATCTTGTCATCTTCAGTGTAGTTGCCTATACTCTTAGACTTGATGCTATCCATCATAACAGATTTAAATAAAATCAGTCAATATCAAGTAGCAATCTAACAAACCAGATTCAAATAAGATCAGTCGTAACAAGACAGTATAAGTTATAAAGGGCTTCAGATTAAGTTGATAGGAAATTAGGGATGATTACCATAATATATCCTCTTATTTTTGGGATAGCTGACCATGTCCTCAAGTCTAGTGTAAGTAGATAAAATGGAACAGCACGTAATCTATTCCAAGCAGAGAGATGAGAATAATGTAAATTTTAAATCTTGTTACCCAATTAACAATATCCTCTGCCTCCCTTTTTTAGACAATTCCTCCCCTTTCAATCCCATAGGGTGCACTGCTTGTTTTGGGTCCCACTGCCTCCCTATATAGATCATCTCAATGGATCCTAGCTCCAGATCTACTCTGCCTGTGTTTCTCTCTGTTACTATTTCAAGGCCATCTATACTATAGCCAATCTTCTCTGCCTTATTTCTGCTATTCTGTTTTTCTGCCATTGGTTGTCTATTTTTCTGTTCCACTCCATTGTCTGCCCCATTCACTGAGGCCTCTCTGCCATTGTTCCTGAAATGCTTGTATTCTTGTTCTCTCTCTCTTTAAAATGTCCTTCAGTATTTTTTGTAGGGTTAGATTGGTGGTCACAAATTCTCCCAGTTCCTCTTTGTCATGGAAGAATCTTGTTTCTCCATTAATTTCTAGAGAGAGTTTTGCAGGATACATCAATCTGAGCTGGAGATTGTTCTGCTTTAGGGCTTGAATTCTTCATTCCAAGCTCTTCTTGACCTGATGTTCTGTGTTGAGAAGTCTGCCATGATTTTGATGGGTATTCCTTTATAGGTGATCTGTTCCTTTTCTCTGATGGCTTTTAATATTCTGTTCTTATATTGAATTTCTGGGATCTTGATAATTATGTGTCTGGGTGTAGCTCTGTTTTGGTTGTAGGTGGCTGGAGTTCTGTATGCTTCATACCTCTGCATATCCTTTCCTTTTTCTATGCTTGGGAAATTTTTCTTAATAATTTCTGTGAATAGCCTTTGCAGTTCCTCTGTTTTGACTCCTGCTTCTTCATTCACATACTTTATTCTTAAGTTATAGATCCTCTTGTCGTCCTCTAGTCTTCCAATTGTTACTGCCTGCTCCCTTGTTATTTTTAAGAGATCTTCCCTTTCATGATCACATATTGCAAGCCTGTGTTCAATTTTTGATAGTCTATCTTTGGTTTCTTTCAAGCAGTTTTGCCAGTTTTCTATGGTCTTTAGTTCCCTGATAATCTCTTTGAATTTGCTTCATGTATTCTAGGTTTTCTTTATATTCTTCATTGAACATTTCTCTCCTTTTGTGTTCCTCCATTCTTCTGTCTGTGTCTTCTTGAGAGTTGCCCAGCCTTTCTTTTATTAATCTACTTATCTCTTGTTTAATTTGAATTAATATTTCAGTTTTGATCCCGCTTATGAGGTCCTGAAGATATCTCTTTATGTCTGCTACCGCTGTGTTTGGTGTTGCATGTTTGCTGCCCTCAATCTCTTTTGTATTTACCTCTCCTGGATCAATGTTCTCAGGGTTGGGGGCTGGTGGTTTTTTCTTATTTCTCCCTCTCGTCATGTTTTTGGTTCCTTCCATACAAGTGTACAGTGTAATTCCCAGCCCCTTTGCTTGTTGGTTAAGGCTCCTCTGGAGCATGCAGGCTAGGGGCTTCTGCCCTCTGCTGGCCGCTATCAGAGAGTGAAGTTCAAGCAAGGGCAGTGTGCGCTGGCTCCTCTCCTCTGGGCCAGTCAACCTTTGCAGGCCTTCACTGTGTCAGTGTGTGGCTGTGCTCAGGGAATTAGTTTGTAGCAACCCACTGGGTCCCGGCCAGGTGGCATGGCCCAATCCAAGCAGATTCCACCAATCCACTTGGTGAGGGGAGCAACCAACTGAAGCCACTTCCTTATGGAGTTAAGGCTATCCTGCCCAAATACAACATGTCTTCTAGTTGGTTTCCCCTTTCCCGTGGGAGGGTCTTATTCCCATCACTCACTGCATGTTGATCCCTGTCCCTGAGAACTGCTGGGCTCCCAGACCTCTGACTTAAGTGCGGCTGTGGCACAAATTCAGGGTGCCTCTGAGTGGGTCATGTGCAGGGCTGCTTCCGGGCAAGTTGCATGCAAGGATGTTCAGCTCCATGCTCCAGCTGCTCAAGCCAGTCACATCGGTGCAGTTTGGTCTGTTAGGTCACTCTCGGGCAGGAATTCAGGCGGCTCAAGGAGGGCGCTTTGCTTGATGATCTCAGCTTCTCTAATGGTAGCCCTGGGACCTCATATTTGAGCAATTTTTTTAACTTTAGTTTCTTCCTACGCTGAAAGTGTCCATCTCTCTCTGTTTGGGTCTCTTCAGGGTGTTAAATTCTGGCATTTAAGCTGTCTCTCTCAGAGAGGATCCCTCTCCTGCTACCTACTGGTCCACCATCTTTGAAAACTCCCCAGTGTTCCTTTTTTTCCTGTACTTTACTTCACAGATTAGAAGACCTGGTACAGTATCTTTTTTTTTTTGGGGGGGGTACAATATCTTGTTTCTAATCTTAGTAGGGAAAACTTCAGTTTCTTACCATTAAGTGTGAAGTTGGCTCTATGAGATTTTTATTTTCTTTTGGTACTGATATCCTCTATGAAATGAAAAAAAAATTCATTTGATTCATGTTTGCTAAGAGTATTTTTTTTTAACATGAGTAGGTATTGAATTTGTTGAATTCTTGTCCTGAGTCTTATAACATGATTCTGTGATTTATCAACTTTATCTTGTTGAATTACATTGATTTATTTAATCTGTCATTCCTTAGATAACTTCTTCTTGGTCATTATATATTATCTGTTCTATGTATTTCTGAAACACTATTATATTTTTTAAAAATTTTTTGCATTTAAATTTATGATGGATATTTAACTTTAATACTTTTAGGAATTTATAGTGGGCACTATGGTGATCTTACAAAATAAGCTAAGAATTGTTTTCTGAAATATTTTGTATCAATTGGTGTATTTTATTTATTAAAGTATTTAATAGTTTATCAGTGAAGCTAATGGATCTTGGAATTTTCTTTTTGGAATTTTTTTTTTGAGAAATTCAAGTTGTTTGAGATACTTAACATCTATCTATCTATCTATCTATCTGTCTAGAAAATATTTCTATTCCCTTTTTGTCATAGTCAGAGTCTACAGGGGAATAGATTTAATGCAAGATGAGATTTTTAGAATAATTATAATTATTTTACAATTTATAGGGTTAATAATTTATGGGCTTATTTTGTAATATTAACCCAATGAGTCAAATGCAGAAGAGTGCCAGAAATCTGTTCACACACTGGAGACCTAAAGAATCCAGCTGAGGGCCTGAATCCCAGGGCAATGTCCTGCATGAGTCCAGCTGAAGACCTAGAGCCATGCCAATGTCCTGCATGAGTCCAGCTGGAGGCCTAGAACCCATGACAATGTGTCATGCAAGTCTGTATCAAGGATTTGCACTGGGAAGGCCCAAAGGTCAGCAGTGGAAGCTAGGAAGTCTGTGCCAGCAGGATGAAGGATCTGTGCCAGCAGGCTGAGGAATCTGTATAAGAACCAGGAAGAGATACTCAAGGTAAGGACCAGAGCTCATCCAAAGAAAACCATAGCCGTCTTCAGCATCAGTGAGGACCTGAGCTTCTCCAATGATGAGAGCACCTGAGTTCATATCAAGAAAACCAGCATGAAAGGCTGACTCAACAGCACACTATCTTCCCCTCCAGTTCACTTTTTATGTTGTTGACAACAATGCTCAGGTGGGCCTTCCAAGCCCAGCATTATGCTGATTCAATGCAGCTGGGTGTTAGAAGGTGCCCATCAGATAATTCACTCTACCTTTGTATATAGCAGTAAGCAGAATGTTCCTCACAAAGGCATTCTAGGTTTAACCCTGGAACATGTGGATAAATTTTGTTCTATAACAAAAGGAAATTCACAGATATAGTATATATTATGGATTTTAAAATAAGGAGATAAACCTGGATTGTAAAAATTGTCCAGTTTAATCACATGATCCCTTAAAAGCAGGTTATTTCCTTTGGTTGGAGTCAGCCACATAGCAGAAGATGTCAGTTTCAAGACTTGAGAAGGATGTTTGACTTCGAGATGAAAATGCTCGAAGAAACAGGTCTCAGTCTGGCAACCATAAGCAACTAAATTATGCCAACAACCTCAACTGAAGCTCCAGACAAGAACAACTTAGGCCAGCCAACACATCACTTGTGGCCTTGTAAAGAACCCAGCTACATTCCACTGTGTCCAGACTTCTGATTCAACAAATAATAAACACCCATTATGATAACAATGGAAAGATAAATAAGCATTTCTAAAATTTTCTTTTATTGTGAGTTTGCTTAGGTAGGTTATGCTTTTTACTTACATTTTAAATTGATTAATAAAAAGTTGTACAAAAATACTTTTACTATCCTCTTAGTTCCTCTAAGATCTGTAAGTAATCTCCTATTTCATTCTTTCTAGTGATAATTTACGTTCTATTTCTCAGTTTGCAATCTTGTTAGATTCTTTTCAATATTGTTAATGTTTTTACATGACAGACTTCTGCTTTTATGTTGTTTATTATATATTTTATTGGCTTTGCTTTTTATATTTAGAATTTTATTTAGGTTTTGAAGAGAAATTTAGATTACTACTTTAAATATTTCTTTTCATCTAGTAAGCATAAACACTTAAAATGATAAAGCACCCTACTGTGTTAGCTGGCTCATAAATTTCTTAATATACTTTTTAGCTATATATCATTTCAAAGCATTTTCTCATTGCCTTGGAATATTTGTATTTACTCTATGGGTTTACAAGTATATTGAATTTCCAATTACTTGAGTATTTTCCAGACATACTTTATTGATACTGATGTTTAATTAAATTCTGTTGCTCCCAAAGAATGTATTTTTATCTTCAGATTTCAATCTTAGGCTTGTTTTTAAATCAGAATGTGGTCAAATGTTATGAGCATTCCATGTGTATTAATGTGGGTTACAGTTGTGAGATATACCAGTGATCAATAAATATCCAATAGGTCTTAGTATTGGGTAGTGTTGCTAAGATACTCTATGTCTTTATTGCTTTTTTTTTTTTGTCTATCCATTACTGAGACACAGAATTTCAAATCTCTATTATGATCAATTTTTGTTTAGTCAATCAGTTACTGAGAAGGTTTTCAAATTTCCAGCTATAATTTTCAACTTTTCTGTTTTCACTTTTGATTCTTTGGATTTTTCCTTCATGTATTTTGAGGCCATCTTAGTAGTTACACACATACATGTGTTACTTTCTTTTGTCTTATAGAAAAATTTTCCTTTTTATCATTGTGAAATGTCCTTTTTTTTTCTATTGGTATCGGGGATCGAACTCATGACCACGCGCTTGCAAGGCAGGCGCTTATGCCACTGAGCTAAATCCCCAGCCCCAAAATGTCCTTCTTAATCCAAGGTTATATTTCTTGTCTTAAAATCTGTTTAGATTGATATTAATGTGGACACCTTTGATCTCTTAACAGTATTTTCATGGAACAGTGTACACATATTTTCATATGTTTACATATATCTTTTATGTATCTTAATATTTTAAATGTGAGTTGAAATCCAAGGCCAGTGTACAGTTGGGTTTTGAATCTTTATTCAATGTGAAAAATCACTGTCTTTTAATTGGAATTATAGTCTATTATTATTTGTTACAATAACTAATGCTGTTAGATTTAAATCTGTCATTCTATTTGTTTCATACTTATCCTATTTTCTTCCTTTTTGTACTTTTCTCCTGTCTTCATTTTGCTTAAATATTTTTAAGTATTTCTATTCCTCTGTTCACTTTTTTTGAATAAACATTTACCTTTTAGTGTTAATTCAAAGGAATACAATAAGAATTATTGACTTATTATATAGTCTATCTAGACAGTATATTATTTCATGTAAAATATACTGACTTTGTTATAATATAATTTCATGTAGATCATCCTTTGTGAAGTTGTTGTCATATATATTACATGTCATTCATTATAAATCCCCATACAGTTTTATAATCTTAGCTTTAAACAATAATAGCCAAAATTATGCATATATCAAATGTTATATACACATATATTACATATGTATATATGTATACATATATATATATATAAAATGTCAAACATAAAGCAAAATATAAAAATGAACAGAGCCTCAGTAACTTGTGAAACAATATCAGAACTAATATATATGATTTGACATCTTGAAGAAAAGAAAGGCACGATAGAATGGAAAAAATATGTATGAGTGTTTTCCTACTTTTTGTTTGTCATTTCTGTTGCTCATACTGTTAGTCTGCATTACTAATTAGTGTAATTTTTCATCTTGGCCTACTTTCTTTAAATTTTCCTATAGTATATTATCTTCTGGCAGTACATTTTCTATTTTTGTTTATCTGATAATGTTTTTTGTTTTGCCTTTAGTTTGAAGTGAGAGGATTATTACATGTAGATTTTTTTTAAATGTTTTCTTCCAGCACTTTACATCATTTCATTGTTTGCTGATCTCAATTATGATGTGTAGTTATCTGCTCTTCACATTATTGAACATTTGTTTTTAATCTATTGTGTTTTCTAGATTTTCTATCTAAATGTTGAACAGTTTGACTATAATGAGCCTAGATATAGTTTTATACATATTTAGTAAGTTGGAGGGTTGAACTAGTTTCTCAGACATGTAAATTTATGTTTTATATCAACTTTGAAAAATATTTAGTCACTACATTTAAATTTATTTTTCTATCCCATTATTCTCTTTTTCCTACTGATATATCAATTACATGTTTATTAGTTCTGATATTGTTCCATGAGTTACTGAGACTCTATTCATTTTTTAAATTTCTATGTTTGTCGAATTATTTGATTTCTGTTGATTTATCTTCAAGCCCAGTAAATCTTTGTTCTGCTACCTGAAGGCCTTTGTTAAGTATATTAAAGAACTGTTCATTTCAGTTATTATGCTTTTCCTTTTAGGCTATTTATTGGCTCCTTTAAAACTAGAAACAAACTTTATTTTTACAAGTAATTTGTTAAAATAAAACAGTTTTTAATAATCACTTTCTTTTGCCAACTTATGTATTCCCAATAGCTTCCATTTTA
>PVJX010015470.1:0-42486 GCA_004027295.1 Dolichotis patagonum | reverse complement strand
TTTTTTTTTTTTTTTTTGGTTTCCTGTTATATGAAGTATTGTTTTCCATCCTTTGACTTTCAGTCTATGAGCGTCCTTTTGGGTTAGATGGGTTTGTTGTAGACAGAATACGGTTGGATGTTGTTTCTTGATCCATTCTGCCAGTCTGTTTCTTTTGATTGCTGAGTTGAGGCCATTTACATTAATGGTTGTAATTGTTATATATTGGTTTATTGTTGACATGTTATCTTTCTGCTGTTGTGTCTTTGGCTTTCCATTCTGTTTAATTGTCTGCCTTGCTTGGTGGTTTTATCCCATTTGTATCTAGAATGTCTTTCAGTATTCTGTGTAGGGTTGGTTTGGTTCATGAAATTCTTCAGTTGTTCTTTGTCATGGAAGTATCTTATTTCTCCATCCATTTTGAAGGACAGTTTTGCAGGGTATGTCAGTCTGGCTTGGAAGTGGTTTTCCTTTAGGATCTGAAATACTTTACTCCATGCTCTTCTTGATTTCATTGTTTGTGTTGAGAAGTCTGCCGTGATTCTGATAGGTTTTCCTTTATAGGTGATCTCTCTTTTCTCTCTAATGGTTTTTAGTATTCTGTTCTTATGGTGGATTTCTGGGATGGTGATTATTATGTGTCTGGGTGTAGTTTTATTTTGGTTATGGCTGTTTGGAATTCTATATGCTTCACTTATCCAAATGTCAGTTTCTCTTCTCATGTTTGGGAAGTTTTCAGCTATTACTTCTGTAAATATCCTCTTGATATCATTTGGGCTGTCCCCTTCTTTTTCATTTATCCCTATTAATCTTATGTTATTTTTCTTTGCATCATCTTGCAGGTGTTGAGTTGTCATTTTGTGATTCTTTGTTATTTTTAAAAGATCTTTTCTTTCCTGTTTACTGGCTGCAATCTTATCTTCAAGGTCTGAAATTCTGTCTTCACTTTTGTTGAGGCGATTTTGGCAGCTTTCAATAGCATTTTTGATTTCCTGTATATCACTTTGAATCTGATTTATGTATTCTGTTTGTTTCTTATAGTGTTCATTCAGGGATTCTGTTTGCTTTGTTCCTCTAATTTTTTAGCTGTGTCTTCACTAGATGCGTTCACTATTTCTTTCACTATTTTTATCAATTCTTCTTTTACCTGGGCAAGTATTTCTGATTTGAATTTATCCATAGCTTTCCCTAGTTGCATATTTATTTCATTTGATATCATTTCAGACATTTCAGGTGTATAACTTCTTTTTTCTTCTATGTACATGGCTTTCTAAGCTTTCTTGGTTTGGTTGGAGCTTTGAGCCTGCATTTTGGTCTTTCCTTTTGTCATTTTTCTATATTTCCTTGCTTTGAGTGGTGTTCCAAACTTCCTCTGGATGTGTGGTGAATTATCTCTTGCACCCTCAGTTCCTGGAGAAGCAGTGGCTCCCCCACAGGCTCTTGGCTCCCTAAATTGAAAGGTGGAAGCTGGGCCTTGTAAACTGGGGCCCATGAAACCTCAGGCTGCAGTCCCGTATCCTAGGGGGTGAGTATGATCTCAACTGCCGGGAGTGCTGGTTTTAAGCTCTCCCCAGGCCAGCCCACACCAGGCCTTTAGGCCGCCAGCTTGGCCTCTGCCTCCCAAACTGAGAGAAGGCCACTGGGCGTGGTACACTAAGGCTGTGGAGCTTCTGGGACTTGGTCCAGTATACATGGCAGCTAGCCCAACCTCAATTGCCTGGAGCACAGGTCACCAGCTCTCCACGAGCCACCTTGGGGCAGCAGGACTCACCTCACAGGGTCCTAACTCTCCTCTGCAGGCTCTTGCCTCCCTAAATTGTAAGGCGGATGCTGGGTGTGGTGGAGTAGAGCCCGCCGAACCTCAGGCCGGGCCGCTGTCCTGTGTCCCAGGGGTCAGGTATGATCTACCGGGCTGTCAGTCCCCGGCTCGGCCTCCGCCTCCCGAACTATGTTGCACTACTCTTTTAGGCAACATCTCAGAACCTTTTCAAAATCTTCCCACAAACCATTCCCAAAGGCTCTTGAACCATGTGATCAGGTATAGCTAAAGTAGTGACTCCACTCTCAGTATCAAATTCTGTCTTAGTTACTTTTCTCTCATTGTTGACACAAAATGCCCAACACCCAAAATTAAGGAAGGAAACACTTGGCTTACAGTTGTGGGGGCTTCAATCATAATTAACTGGCTCCAAGGAAGGATGTTGCAGCACTGGGTCAACACTTCAAGGTGACAGAAGACAGCGAAAGTAACAAGAACAAAGGAGGGAAACAAGCCTCTTTTCCTCCCTTATAGTGTATGCAGGCTTCCCCCCAGAGGGAGGGTGGAGTACTCACCATCTCCTTGCCCTCTTTTTGCATAGGATGGATGTTTACAAAATGAGGATCCAAGCACCCTGATGCGTCCCTTCTGAACTTCTCAAATTGATGCAATTATAAACCACTACAAGATAGGGCATCAGACACTTCTCTTCTGACTCTGGTCCATTGTGCCTTTTTCGCCTTTGTGGATTGTACTCTGTATCCTTTCTCTGTCAAGCTATAATGCTCTGTGTAGTTGCTTGATTAGGTTCTCTGAGTTCTGAATTCAGAGATAGTCTTGGGGACCTCCAAGGATAGACCTCCTGGGAACACTCTTCTTATCCCTACATTGTAGGAGACAGAGCGGTTAGGTACCAGTGCTGCCCACCCCCAAGGTGAGCATGGTATAGTGGAGAGGTGATATCCCCAAAGTGCCACATGTGGTGCATGGCAAGGACTAGGTGAGATACAGCCACAGGGTTGGTGACTTTGGAGAGCATTGCAGTATTTAGTTGCAAAATTAGAGAAGCCAGGGGTATGCAAAACTGACAGAACAAAGAAATGCAAGTGCATATGGAAATTGATTTGATTGTCAGCGAAAGGTCCAAGTCAGAACAGCCCAGACTCTTTCTCTCCACAGCATTTAGTTTCTTTTGGTTTAGTGATTCCCTAAATTCTTGTGCTCAATCAAAACAAGCATATCTCATAGTTTTCAAACTTTGATAGAAACTCATTCACACTAATGAATTCTGCCTTCTAGGTATTTGTTCACAGCAGTTGTTTATCTGTGCTGAGGTCTGGGTGTGCTCTGTCTCTAGTTAGAGCCACATCTGGCAATTACAAAATGATGTTTTTAGAGAGACTGAGAGACCCTTCTCCTGGTTACTGACTCAGTGTCACCAAGGCTGGCTGGGATAGTTAGATGGAAGAACTGGGTTGGCAGAAACAATAAGGTATCAGGTCATCTCCTTTCCTTCTCCATCCTCAGGTCTCAGGTCTGTTCTCTCTCGCTCTCTAAAACAAGGTCTCACTATATAGCCCAGGCCGGCCTCAAATCTATGGTAATCTGGTGATCCTGTTGCCTCAGCCTAAATAACACCAGGATTCCTGGTGCCATGCCACTGTGCTCTGCTTTCATATTATTTCTTGAATTCATGACTCTCACCTGCCCATGGTTGACCCTGTGAGAGAAAGCCCTTTGCTTCCTCTTGGGAGGACGATAATCCTGAGGCATGCTACTCATAACTCTTGCATGACCCCTAAGGCTGTAGGTGATGAACTATAGAACACTGACTGGAGGACTGTGCATGAATGTGTGTATGTGTGCATGTGTGTGTGTGTGTAAGGGGGTAAATGGGAATGTATCATAAAGGGATTTTCAGTTGTAAGTGAGAGCTCAGACAGAATGACCCTGAGTTTTCACTTTAACTTCCAGATTCTAAGGATAGTTAAAAGAAAGCTGAGAAACATAGGAATAAGGGTTAGCATTGGTGTCAGTTATAAACACTGCAGGACCAGCAAGAAAACAAAACTGAATTCTAGCTTTCTGGGTGAGAATATGATCAGTACCAGTCATTTATGAGAATAGTTGAACTTCTCAGCTCATTTGCTATGCAACATCTTAACAGTGATGCATGTTAGTCAACAGGTCACGTCCTTGGTTGTTTCATGTGTTCAGTAAAGTCTGCCTGTGTGCTGGCCGTGAATACAGTCGTTGCTTATGTGCGACACAAAGTCAGTGGGAGGAACATCGCCTGGGAAGACTGATGGATGGGTAGATCCTATTTTGGCAGCTTCATGATTTTGGCATTTCAGATAGCTCACGCAATCACTGATTTAATGGATGCCGGCCATGTGCCCAACTGCCCTGTGCTGTCCCTGCTGAAGGGCCCAGCGAGCCAGCCTGGGCCAGAGACATGAGGAGTGTTTAAGCTCTTGATGGAGGGAGAAGGTCTCCCTTGATGAGTAAGAGGCAGTCAGCCAGCACAGGCACTGCTCCCCACACCACACCAGAGTGTCTGGAGCTCAGGGCAGAAACTCCTGGGCCTCCTGGGTCCCCCTGGCCTTGCTCCTAGGGCTCTCAGGGCAGCCCTACTCTGTTTACTGTATCCCACCCACTCTGGTCTTTGCTTCTATATTTTCAAACAAAAACGAAACAAGAAAGAAAGAAAAGACTTCTCTTCTGGTAATTGTTCAAGACACTTACTTGAATACTGAAACTGACTTTACTCAAGAGGGGCGTAGGCACCACCAGCGGATCTCACGGTGGGAAAGAGATGAGATTCAACTCCTCTTCTTCCAAAGCCCTGTGATTTCCAGCCCGGGAGCCACGGGGGTCTGTGTGTAGGAAATGGAAACATCGGAGGCAGATCCAGCTTGGTCAGCTCCATTTCCACCCAAGGAGGCTGTGGTGGTCCAATATTGCAGCTGGTGAGGAGCCTGGGGTGGGAGATTTGCCCTGAACCGATGAGCAGGTTTCCTGTTCACACGGGGATCTGTAAGGACAGAACGGAAAGCTCAAGGTCAAAAAGGCTCCAAGTGCCTGACAAAAGCTTTGATCAAAAGGCAGAGCACTTGTCCTCTTGGGAATATTAGCTTTTGTTTCTGTTTCTGTTTTGATTTGATTTGATTATATTTCAAGAGAAAAAAAATTTCAAATCAAGGTAATAGAAGAGAAGCAGTGAGGTACCCTCTGCCTTGCCTTGCATATTGTTATGGTAAAATTAGTTACTCAGAGTATAAAATATAGGCATTTACTATTCAAATAATATTAGCACAAACTTTTCTTTTCACTGAACTAAGAGAAATTAGTAATATAACTATCTTAACGAAGAGTAATTAATAATATAACTATCTTAAATGTATGTATATATATATTTACTTTTCCCATCCTTCTTTTCTCTTTTCCCCATTCCAGTTTCTCTTTACTTCTGAACAATTTTTTCCCATCTCACAATATGTATTGTACATTTTAGACTTTGTTTGCTTTTTCAGTTTCTCACACCAGGAGACAATATGATGTATAAACTTGTGAGTCTGATTTATTTCACTTATGAATATGGTCTCAGGTTGTATCCATTTACCTAAAAAAGTCTCAAGTTTATCCTTCTTTATGCTGAGTAGTAGTCCATTGATAAAAAGACCATGTCTTTTTATCCATTCCATGGTTGATGGACATTTGGATTATTTCCAAGATGGAGCTATTACAAATTTTGCTGCTTTAAATATGGGTCCACATATATCACTGTGGTTTGATGCTTTTAATTCTTTTGGGAACATACCCAGGAAAGGAATAACTGGATCAAGTGGAACCTCTAATTCTAGTTTTTAAAGGAAGCTCCACACTGTTTTCCACAGTGGCTGCACCAATCTGCACTTCCACTGACTGTGGAGAAGGTTCTTTTCCCCACAGCCACTCCGGTATTTGTTATTGGTTGATTTCTTGATGACAGCCATTCTTTCTGAATTAAGATGGAATCTCAGCATTGGTATAACTTGCATCACTTGAATAAGTAGAGATATTGAAAATTTATTCATATATTTTATTTGTTATTTGTACTTCTTCATTTGAGAAGTGTGTGTGCATCTCAGATGCCTACTTTTGGATTGGGTCTTTAAATTTGGGAGGTCTGATTTTTTTGAGTTTTTATATGTTCTCAATAGAAATCCTTTGTCTGAGGGACAATTGGCAATTTTTTCCCCACATTGTGGGTTGTCTCTTCACTCAATTGGTGGTTTCTAATACTGTGCAAAAGCCGTTTAATAAGATAACATCTCAGGTTTTGATTGTGATAGTTCCTGTGTGATTGGGGTTTTATTCATAAAGTCTTTGCCTGCACCAGTGTCTTCAAGAGTTTTACTTATCCTGTCTTCCAGCAGACTTAATGTTTCTGCTTTAATATTAAGATTTTTTGATCCATTTTGAATTTAGTGCATGATGAAAGATATGGGGTCTGATTTTAATCTTTGGCAGGAGCAAAGCCAGTTTTTCCAGCACCTTTTATTAAAGAGGCTATCTTTTTTTCCCAGAGAATGTGTTAGGTATCTTTGTTAAAGATAAGGGGGCTGAATAAGTCTGGAGTTGTTTACACATATTTTAATCTGTTCCTTTGATTTTCAGGTCTGGTGGTTTTTTTTTTTTTTTACAATTGTTAAAATTGTTACAATTATTTTAAATCACAGTAGCTTTATGGTATTATCTCAAGTTGGGGATCGTGCTTTGCCCTCTGCCTCGCCTTTGTTGTGTGGAATTGCATCTGTTATACCAATTCTCTTTTGGTTCAGAATGAACTGCAGGATTCTTTTCTCTAATTCTGTGAGAGATGCTGTTGGAATGTTAAGTGGAATTGCATTAAATCTATATAGCAGTTTTGGAAGTACGGCCATTTTCACTATATTGGTTCTTCCTACTGAAGAACAAGAAATGCCTTTTCATTTTCTGATACCCTCCTCAATCTCCTTTTTCAGTTTTCAATGGAGAAGACTTTTACAAACTTTGTTATGTTAATTCCCAGGTATTTTTAAAAATTTTTTAAAATTTATTTTAAAAGGGAGTAAAATTAAACACAGCAAAACAGAATGGGACATAAGAAAGCATAAATGTCAAAGCTAGACAACCAAAGATCTTCACTATCTGTCATATTGTCTCTTGTTTTCTTCCAAATGGTTGTCCTTATCTTTGCATTTGGAGAGCTCATACTGAATAACATAGCCAATCTTTTCACAAGATGTGCAGTTCACTGGTTCCCACTTGCTAGGCGGGGCAGGGGGGAGGGAGAAGGGGAACAGGGTGACATGAGATGTCTGATTCTCAGCCCACAAGCAGGCAGGATCACAGTCTTCCCCCAGAGATGGGAAGAGTTCCTTGTTCTCCCAGCACCCCAAGTCAACCTCACAGTGCAGGTCCCAATGCGCCAGGGTCTCTCTCCTTCAGGCCGCCCAAAGTCTGCCACACTCTCAGCTGCCCCCCCCAGAGAGGGGAGGAGCTCCTTGTTCTCCTGGTAACCGGAGTCAACCACATGGTGCAGGTCCCGAGGCGCCAGGGTCTCTCCCCTGTAGGCCCCCTAAAGTCTGCCATACTTACCTGCTATTTCTTTCTGATGAATTGACCATTCCATTTCCAAAGTTCTGAGATGGCCAACAGACCACAGAAAGAATTCTCTTTAGGCTCCTGTTTGAAACCAGCAGCTACAGCGATCTGCTGGCCTTGCTGCAGGGCTACAATTCCCAGGTATTTTATTTTTTTGGATACTATTGTGAAAGGTGCTGTTTACCTAATTTCTCTCTCAGTGAGTTTTTTATTTGTGTATAGGAAGGTTGTTGATATCCTTAGTATTCAGCTTATACTACTCAATTTGTGCATTAAACATAATAGTTTTTTAGTGGAGTTTTTAGGGACTTCTATGCAGAGTATCATGTCATGTGCAAATAATGATAATTTAACTTCTTCCTTTCCTTCCTTATTCTTTTTATTTGTTTCTCTTGTCTCATTGCTCTGGCTAATGTTTCCAGAACTATACTGAATAAGAGTAAGGGCAGTGGAGATCCTTGTTTTGTTCCTGTTTTTAAAGAGAAAGCTTTCAGTTTCTCTGCATTTAGTATGATATTGGCTGTTGGTTTGTCACAGATGACTTTTATTAGATTGAAGTAAAGACTATCGATTTCAATTTTCTGTAGGGTTTTTATCATGAATAGGTGCTGAACTTTGTCAAAAGATTTTTCTACATTTATTGAGATGATTATATGGTTTTAGTCTTTGGTTCTGTCAATATGGTGTATTGCATTTATTGATTTATGTATGTTATATCATCCCTGCATTCCTGAGATACATCTGACTTGGTCATGGTGTGTAATATTCTTGATGATTTGCTGCATTTTGTTTGCTAGAATTTTATTGAAGATTTCTGAATGTATGTTCATTAGGAAGATTGGCCTGTGGTTCTCTTTCATAGTTGGGTCTTTCTCTGATTTTGGTATCAGGGTTACACCTGCTTCCAGGAATGAATTTGGAAATACTGCTTTCTTTTCAATTTCATCAAAGAGTTTGACAAGTAGTAATATTAGATCTTCTCTAAATTTCTTGTAAAATTCAACAGTGAATCCATCAGGGCCTGGGGTTTACTTTGTTGAAATACGTGATTTTTTTTATTGATATAGATTTATTTAGGATTTTTATATCTTCTTGATTAAGCTTTGGTAATTAATATATATCTAAGAATCTATCCATCTCTTGTGCATTTTTCATCTTATTACAATACAAGTTCTCAAAGTAGATATAGATGATATTCCAGCTTTCTGTAGGGTCCATAGTGATTCATCTTTTTCATTCATAATTTCATGGATTTGAGACTTTTGTTTCCTTTTTTTAAATAAAGTTGACTAACATTTGTCCATTTTATATTTCAAAGAACCAGTTCTTCAATTCATTATTTCTTTGTATTGTTTTCTTAGTTTCTAATGCATTAATTTGTGCTATGATCTTTATAATTTCCTTCCTTGTATGAGATTTGAGAATGATCTGCTCTTCTTTTTCTAGAATTTTGAGGTTCACTCCTAAGTTGTTTATTTGTGCTTGCTCTGTTTTCCTCATATGGTTATTCACTGCTATAAATTTCCTTCTTAAGGACTACTTTTGTTGTGTCCCATAAGTTCTGGTATATTGTATTGTTATTATCTTTTAATTGTAGAAACTCTAATTTCTTCTTGGATTTCATTTGTGACCCATTCTGTGTTCAGAAGGGTGTTATTTAACTTTCATATGTTTATGAATTTCTTGTGGTTTCTTTTGCCATTGATTTCCAATTTCATTGCTCTAAAGTCTGGGATAATTTCAGTTACTTTGCATTTATTTAACCATATTCTATGAGCTAGTAAGTGATCTATTTTGGAGAACATCCAATATTCACCTGAGAAGAATGTGTATTCTGATATTGTGTGTTGGAACGCTCAATAGACATATAGTAAATCCAATTATTCAAAAGCTTAGTTCAGTTCCAATATTTTATTGTCAATTTTTTGTCTAGTTGATCTGTCTTTTTGTGACAGTGGAGTGTTGAGATCCCCCATACAATTGTATTAGTGCCTATTTGATTTTTCATGTCCATTTTTTAAATATATAGTTGGATACACTGGTATTTGTTACATATATTTATGATTGTTATCTCTTCCTCTTGAGCTGTTCCTTTTACAAAGATGTAGTGATGTTCTTTATCTCTCTTAATCAGACTTGGCTTAAAATTCATTTTGTCTGCAAATACAATAGCTATGCCTGCTTTTTTCTGGGTTCGTGTCACATGGAATATTGTTTTCCATTTTCGACTTTCTATCTATGAACTTCTTTTTGAATTAAATTTGTTTCTTGTATGCAGCATATTGTTAGAGCTTGCTTCTTGATCCATTCAGCCAGTCTGTGTCTTTTGATTGCTGAGTTGTAAGTATTGGCTTATCCTTGTCATGCTATTTTCTTGTTGCTGGTTCCCCTTTCTATCCCCGCTCTGTTTAATTGCTTATCTTGCCTAGTGGATTTCTTCTGTTGGGGTTCATGTAGTCCTTGTTGTCTCTTTCTAGAATGTTCTTCTGAATATTTTGGAGTGCTGGCTTGGTGGTCCTAAATTTCCTTATGTGTCTTTGCCATGAAAGTATCTTATTTCTCCATCAGTTTTAAAAGATAGTTTTGTGGGATACATAAGCCTGGGCTGGGGGTTGTTTTCCTTCAGAGTTTAAAATACTTTCCTTTAAGTTTTCCTCAACTTGATGGTTTGTGCTGAGAAGTCAGTGTGATTCTGATGAACCTTCCTTTCTACATGTTTTGTTTCCTTTCTCTAACAGCGTTTAATATTCTATTTTTGTGTTGAATTTCTGGAACCTTAGTTATGATATGACTGGCAATAGATTTTATTTTTGATCATGGCTAAGTGGTGTTCTATATGCCTCAGTTATCTGTGTATCAAATTGTTTTTTCTTACCAGGGAAGTTTTCTGCCATGGCATATATGAAGTTTTTAAAAAATATTATTTGTGCTATCTCCTGCTTTTTCATAGACTCCAATAAATCTTAAGTTATTCTTTGCATCATCAAGCAGCTGATGGATTGATTTCGTAAGATCCTTTGTTATTTTAAGAAATCTTTCTTTTCATGATCACTAACCACAAGTCTGTCTTCTACAACTGAGACAGTCTTCGTATTTGCTTATTATGCTTTGGACACATTCAGTGGAATTTTTATCACTTTGGATATCTGCTTGAATCTGTGTTATGGATTCCATTTCTTTCCCATGTTTGGCATTCATGACTTCCATCATTTTCTTAAGCACCTCTTGTGTGTGAATGTGTGTGTGTCCTCTTTAGGGTCACTAAGCATGGTTTTCATTGTGGACACCATATCTGCAGTTATCTGAGAAATTATTCCTAAAGCCTCATTTAATTTCTTACTACAACTTCAAGAAGACAGATGGGTGGATTTTGGCTTGTTCCATTTCATTGCTTCCTGGGTTTGCCTTTGGTGAACTAGATGTTTGGGGTTATATCTTGTTTAAGTGTCTTATTTTTTTCCTCCATTTTTAATTCCTGGGTTAATGTTTATAAATTGTCTCTGGTGAATTGTTGTATTTCTAGTATTCAGAACCCTTCAGAAATGATTACTTCTCTGAAGTGTTTTCCAGGTATATCTGGTTTTGGGTTTTGAGTTTGTTGCAATAGACTACCTCTTCAATTTGTTGGACATAAGAATTATTGCCTGCTTGGTTCAGTGCCTGGTTCTTTGGCACTGTCCCATAGTACTTTCTATAACCCTTGGTCAATCTCAGTCTTGGAAGACCAGGAAGAATAGCTGATTAGAACAATTATGTCACTTTTGACTAAAGTAGTACCATCAATAATAACAATGGCACCAAACACAGCCTAGATAATGAGGTAACCATTAATTTTCCAACTTTAACCATATGAACTAGATTTGTGGTCATATAATGAAATCTAAAACAAATCAGAAAATTATATGCAGTATATAGTCCTTAATATTTCAATTTTACCTTTGGGGGTTGAAATTTAAAGAGTGTTTAGGAAAACATAGAGAAATAGAAGAAAAGGAAGAGATTAGAAATAAGGCTGGAGGACAGAGGAATATCACACTAACTGTGGAAAACTGGTGCAGAAGAGAGGAGGGAAAGAGAGAAGGAAGAAACAAAAAGAACAGAACAGAACAGAACAGAACAACCACAAAGAGCCTAGAAACTATGTTCATTAAAACTAGATCAAACAAGGGAGAGGAAAAAAAAACCCCAAATAAAAACAAAACCACCAACACAACAACAAAAAACAAATGACAGAGAGGAGAAGAAGAAGAAGAAGAAGAAGAAGAAGAAGAAGAAGAAGAAGAAGAAGAAGAAGAAGAAGAGAAAGAAAGAAAGAAAGAAAGAAAGAAAAGAAAAGAAAAGAAAAAGAAAAAAGTCCATTTCTAGGTTTATCTCCTCTGTCACTGATAGACAATGTGTGTAGACAGAATCCAGACATGAGTTGATTGATCCCACACGTCAGCAGTAGCTTTACGGTAGGGTAGTGGATAATCTCAGTGAGCCTGCACCTTTATTTTCCCTGAAATTCAGGATGTCTTCTGTCCATGGGGGCTGAGACCAGACCCATTCAGCCCACAGCAGTCAGTGCACCTTCTGTGGGCCCAAACTCAGCTGTGATAGCTGCTCTGAGTTCTGAGTTCAGCCAGCCCCTCTCCAAGATAGCTCCCAGTAGACTCCCCTCTCTTGTGGGATGCCTGAGCCCTCAGCACTCAACCCTAGCTAGTGCAGTCTTTCATGTTAGTGCTTCCTTCCACCACTGTGTGTCCCATGGAGGCCCCTGGTACTGTCAGCACTTTCCATGTGTCTGCAGGTTTGAACCACTCTTCTCATGCTGTGAGTCCTGACTCAGGGAGAAGCCTCCACCATGTACCTCCTTCTTTGCAGAAGTATCTCTCTACCTGTGGCTTCAAATCCTGCTTCGGCTCCTTCATGGGTCCAGGGGACCCATTTCCTTCTTTCTTTTCTTTGCATTGCTATATTCCAGTATCTGGATGGCAAGTCCCAGAGAGGCTGTTTTTTCTGCTGTTTACCACTCCACCATTTTGGTACTAATCTGTTTTTATTTTTTATTAGTACATGTTTGCTTTATACATTGATATTATTATTTGTGGTGTTGTGGGAGGTTGAGGTCCTGAGGTCTGGCTGGCCACCCTGGCAGAAGAGAGAGTCTGGGCACACTCAGACTCCCCGCTCCTCGGCACACCACGTAGAGCATCCCTGCCGGGGCCATCCCCTCGGAGGCGCCCCACAGTGCATCCCCGCCTTCCCTAAGCCTACTTCCACCCTTCCTGAAGCTCAATCCTGCCCTTCCTTTGAGCTCACTTCTGCCCTTCCTCTTCAGCCTATATATACACTCCTGTACTTCCTTAATAAAATCGGATCTGCACCATCAGCCTGATCTCTGGAGTCATCTCTCCATCACCTCTTGCCAGTCCCCCACAGCCCCAAAAAGGCTGCAGAGTGTTGGTGCATGTATGCAACACAACTTAAATTTTTTTCATCCCTTTTCCCTTTCCTCCCTCTCTCTTCCCTTTCCATCTTTTGATATCCTCCCCATTTGAGAAAGATTTACCTCTCTATTTCCTATTATTTATCTTCTATTTTATACTTCATTTATATTTTGGGTTCTCACGTAAGAGAAGCCATGGAGTATTTAACCTGTGTGTCTAATTTGTTTCACTTAACTTTATGGTCTCAAGCAGACTCTTATGTGTGTCCCTTCTGCATACCTAAAGGGAACTCCTGAACTCAAGCTCACTATTTTAGGTCCTTGACTGTGTGCTGGCCCCTGGAGGTGGCTTCTGTGCCCATGATTTGGAGGGAAATTTGTTTCAAGTTGAGATATTAACCCTATTTTGGCCTTGTATAGGACACTCCCTTGGAATGACTAATGGGGCCAGTAAGTGCCCCCAGATGCCACACCTTTTCAACAAATAAGGTTGCCTCAAATGTGCTTTCTTAGGATTCGTTTTTGTACAGGCAGGAAGTGGTAGCTTATCTAGATGGGTAAAGGTTATGTTAAGGCATCAGCCTCAAAGGAGGATCTCTCTATGCAGGATTACAAAATCTGCCTGAAATTATGAACTGCTTCTTTCTGGATCTGGCGGAACATGTCTGGGAGCCATCACTTTCTTGAAACTTCCAACATGGCTGTGTATTTGAGTTGAACACATATTTTGAAAAAGAAAACTGCATTCCAAATAGCAAGAATTCTACTTCTATCTGTATGAACTTGGGTAATTTGCACAATAGCATTGCAAGCCAGTCGTCTCTCCTGGACAGAGTGTGCTGGCTCCCTAGAGAGGCTATCTTAGCTGTGTTTCTCTTGTTGTTAACACAAAATAATCAACACCCAAAGTTAAAGAGGAAAAAGTTAATTTAGCTCACAGTTTATGGAGATTTCAGTCCATAATCAGCTGGTTCCAAAGCGAGGTGGCATGGCAGAGGGGCAATAGTTCATGGCAGGAGAAGACAGTAAAGCAGCAAGAGCAAAAGGAGAGAAGAACAAACCTATTTTTCTCCCTTATATTGTAAGCAGACTACCCATCCTAGGGAAGGTGTAGCACTCACATCATCTCTGTGCCCTCCGATGGCACAGGCTCAAGATGTTTACAAAGTGAGGGCCTTGGCCACCTGCTAAACCACTTAGCTAAACTTCTTTACTTCTCAAGTTGAATGAATCAACCATTATAACATCCTGGAGCATAAACAATCATGCTAGGGTATGTCCTCTACACCCTAGGATGTAGAAGTGCTGAGTCTGTTAAACTTCTAAACTTCTCAAATTGACACAAAGTATCAAACATTTCAGAGGCTGTAACCAAGTACCATTGACTGAGTAGCTCAAAGTATTCCTGCACAGTTTTGGAGGCTAGGAGTCTGACATCAAGCATTCACAGGCCGCACTTCCTCTGAAGGTTCAACAAAGGAGCCCTGGGGGGCTGCTGGCATCCTAGGCATTGCTGATTTGTAGCTGCAGTGTTCTAGTCACATGGCTTTCTCACCCTGTGTCTCCTCATCATCTACTCTTTGCATAGTTCTAGCTCAGCATCTGGATTTCTCTCTTTTATGTCCACAGTCATATAGGGCCAGGGACCAGCCTAATGGCTTCATTTTAACCTGATGAGCTCAGTAGAGCCCTACTCTCCTACAAGGTTCCCTGCTGTGGTTAGGACTTCAGTCAATAACAAACACTTGGGAATAATATTCACATTTTTGTGACTTTTGAGCCCAGAATGAAAGAGATATTATTATTACGATGACCACAGAGTATGAAGTTATTGAATCGGCAATTATTCATTCACTAGTTGTTGCGAGCTGTTGAAGCTGGAGCTTGACCACACTTGTGGGGCTAAAGCAAGGCCAGCCCAGAAAAAACAGAGACCAAAACAAGTTATGTAAACAAGTTGTTCCAGCACCAAGAGGGCAAGGGGCCCAGGCCTGCCAAGCAATGGGTTGCTAGGCAGAGGGGCTGAAACTGACATCATCTTTCCCAGTATATAAATAAAGGTGCTACAGTGGTTGAGCAGTTCCTTTCCTCCCATCAGGAGATAAGGGCTCCACCTGACCCCAGCTTCGTCTTTTCTTTATTTTTCTCATCCTCTCACCAGTCCTTAACCTCAAGAACCTGAGGAGCTGCAATGGGTCATGGCAATTAGGTCTAAAATATGTTTAGAGAATTGACATGCACCAGGTTCCAACTTCTTCTGGTGAGGTTATTCCCACGTGGCTCCCGATTCAGGCCAGGTTCTGGCAGTGGCTTTCTCCCTCCTGTGTAATCTCACCCCAAACACTGGCAAAGATCCTCGGCTCTGCTATCAGGACCAGTGCAGACACATGTCTCAGCCCTGCTCTTCCTGCTTCTGTCTGCCTAGCTTTCAGGACTCATGCCCTGGCTGCATCATACCCTGTGGGATTTTGCAGGTATATCTCATTCTTATTAAGTGGATGCTCTGAACAGGAACTAAGGAAACTCTAGCAACAGCAGAGACTTTCTGCACGGTCACAGAACTTGCACCCTCTCTTTTCTGCTTCATCTGCTGCTCTTGTGATTCTGGCCCTAAGCTCTCTACATCCTGTGCCAGAGAATCTGGCCATGCTAATCCTGCTATGGCTCCTTAGATGATTTAGGGTTGGAGGCAGGATAAAGGCACACCTGCCTGCATTAAATTCACATCTTCTCAGAAAATTTACTCTAAAAGGAAGTGAAGTGGTTCACACAGATGTGGAAGCAACATCTGTGGGGTGGCTTTCTTGGCGCTGGGGTTCTAGTAAAATGAGCAGCTACTGGGGGTACTTCCCATGCAGGTAGGAGCCTCCAGAATTGAGAAAGCAAGTGGATTGTTGACGATCTGCTTCCCACCCTTCATGTTTACTCAGGGATTACATGATCTCACTGGAGAAACTTCTGTTAATAATCCAGGAACTGTCATGTAAGCAGTGGTCCCCAACACTGGCTAGTCCAGAAATTACCTGGAGATGGGAGGTTCTAAAACCCCTGAAACCAAGGCTTACAGGTAGACACAGTACCCAGATCTTTGACAAAGGAGCAAAAAAAGTTGAATCAAGAGAGGACATCTTTTCAATTAACAACTGGACATTCACATGCAAAGAAATGAATATAGACACACACAAACACTCATACTTTTTACAAAGAAGCATTTTAAATGGGTCATAGTTGTAAGTAGAAAAGACCAAACTATAAAATTTGTAAAAGAGAACATTGGAGTAAAATCTAGGTGATCTTGGATTTAGGATGACTTTTAGGTATAACACCAAAAGCATAACCCATGAAAAAGCAAAAATGTTAGACATCATCAAAATTAGAAAAAAGATTGTTCACAAAACCTACTGTTCAGAGAATGAAATGATAAATCAGAGATTGGGAGAAATTACTTTCATAATTTATATATGATTAAAAAGTCTGTATCCAAAATATACAAAGAACTCTTAAAATGCAATAATAATAGCCCAACTTGAAAAAAAGGTCAAAGATTTAAAAAAAAGAAATAGCCAAGATATAATCATGGCAATAAAATAACAAATAAGCATTTTAAAGGATGCTCAATATTGTATGTCACTAGGCAATTGTACATTGTAACCGTGAGATGCCAGGATATACTGGCTACAATGGCTAAAATCCAAAGCAGTAACAATACGAAATGCTGGTAAGGGTATGGAGCAACAGAAACTCTCTGATTGCTGTAGGAATGCCAAATGGCACAGCCTTTTGGGAAGACAGTCTGGAGTGTCTTCAAAATTAAACATATTCTTAACATCTGATCCAGAAATCATGCTCCTTGGCATTTACTCAAATGAGTTGAGGCTGGCAAAGCTTGAAGCAACCAAGATAACTTCCAATGGGTGAATGGATAAACAAACTTCGGTACATCTGTACAGTGGAATATTATTCAAGGAGAAGAATGAATGAGCTGTCAAGTCATGAAAAGACATGGAGGAATTCTAAGTGGGAGAAAAATCTGAAAAAAAGCTAAATATTGAATGATTCTAATTATATGACATCCTGCAAAAGGCAGACTTATGGAGACAGTAAGAAAATCAGCAGTTGTCAGGGATTTGGAAAGAAGGAGGAAAGAGAAGAATAGGTGAAATACAGAGGAATTTTGGAGCATAAAATTATTTGTGGATACTGCAGTGATGGATACTGTCATTATACATTTGTTCAAACCTAAGGGTACATAACACAAAGGGAACCCTAATGCAGATTGAGGACTTTAGTTAGCAATAGTATTTCAATATAGGCACATCAATTATAACATACAAACTTTGCTAATGTAAGATGTTAGTAATAGGAGAAACACTGAAAAAGCAAGAGAATCCAAACATTGGAATGAAATAGCAAAACAACTGTAGCACAGTGTATGGCACAACTTTCATTTTATAGATAAATATGTATAATTTTTATGTGCTGTAAAATGATCTCTGGAAGTTACTTTCTAGAGAAGTGGGTGGCTGAGGATGGTTCTGGACAGATTTATTGTACTCTTTTTGTATATGTTTCTAATTCCATGTCATACGCATGTTTTCCCTATTAAAGATGAATAGATTTTAAAAACAAAAGAAAAATAAAACATTCCAATACTTGGACCACACCTGAGACAGATGAAATCAGTTTGGGAGTGGGTCCAGGAACAAAAGGTTTCTAATGCCCCTCCAGCTACTCCAATGGAAAACACTGCTGTGGAGAAATACTTGCAATCACAGGTTCCCTTGTTTCTGATCAAACTTTGCATTGGTGGGACCAAACCCCTATAGGTGCAGGCCGAGAGCAGGACCCTTCTGGGTTGTATCTAGATTTTATCTCACTCCTAGTTTTCAAAAGTCTGGAAACTCATTTCCTCCGATGTCCACCAGCACCGGTCCTTAATGGCATGCATTTATCAGAGTAGTTGTCAAAGCTGTGACAAATCTGTTTCCTGGCAGCTACCTATATTAATTGTCGAGCATCCTGAATCTCTGGTTGGAAGTGAACAATGTTCGTCTCTTGAGTTTTGTCAACTGTGTCTTTAATTTCACTTTTCTTCATTGGCAAGTGCTTGGGAAAACCATTTCCAGCTTGAAGTATTGGCAATGGAAACAGCACAGTGTGCTTGTTAAGAGCATTACCCAGAGAGCTTTGGATCACAGTTCTGGCTGCCTCTCATCAGCTTGTCTCTGTGAGGCTGTGTTTTCTTGATGGAACTAAATTGGCAGCACCAGAGCATTTTCTGGGTAGCACTGTTAAATTTGATAAAGGTTCAACAACAAGGTGGGTGCCAGTTGTACTCTGGTTTGGAGAAGGGTCCGCCGGTGTCCTGTGTGCTGAAGGCTTGACATCAGCTTGTGGTTCCTTTGGAAGGTGGTGCAATCTTTAAGAGATGAGGCCTAGTGTGAGTAAGTTAGGTGACTGAGACTGTGCCCTTACAAGGGCAGTTAGGATCCCAGTGCTGCCTCTCTCTTTGCTTCCCAGTATCCACCAGGCGAGCAGGCCTCCATCATGTGCTCCTGCCATGACGTTCTGTACTGCTACAGGCCCAAAGCAACAGGGCCCAGAGACCAAAACTTCTGAAGTGTGAGCAGAAGTCAATTTTTCTTCCTTTTTATACACATTGGTTGTTTTAGGTGCTTTGTCATAGTGATAGAAAACTAACACAAATTACATTGTTCAGAATCATAATAATAATATTAAAAATTGTGTCTTTATATAAAAGCAATTTAAATTGTATCTTTGTGTCCCAGGCATTGAAGATAATAGTGATAGAAAACTAACACAAATTACATTGATCAGAATCATAATAATAAGATTAAAAATTGTATCTTTATATAAAAGCAATTTAAATTGTATCCTTGTGTCCCAGTATTGAGGATAAAAGGATAAGAAAAACTCCCTGCCTGCCTGCAGTTTCTTTCCAGTCTAGTAGGTCTCATGGGAAAAACCAGCCCTATGATAAAATCTGGCAAAGTTAGGGAATAATAGTTGGCTTGTCTCAGAAAACTTCGGAGTCAGGAAAAAGGACCTCTCTGCTTTCTGCTTCCTTTCAAGCCTTTCTCATCTTTTCTTTAAGATCCACCCTGCTCCCTCGCATCTTGTCCTTCCTGCTTATGTAAGTGCTTGGTTGTTTACCTGCCGTCCCCTGCGTAGAAGTACGGCAGGAGTCTGCAATCAGCAGCTTGGGGGCACCCTGTCCAGATGCGCTGCCCTGGGAAATGTGCCTCCAGTTCCCGTGTCCCATTGTGTTGCTGTCCGGTGTGAACTCATGAGGTGAAATCCCAGGCAAGCCCATTCCGGTCCTTCCAGCCACTGCTGCAGCACATGGCCCTCAGGAGCTCAGCTGCGGATGTGCGTGGAGTCGCCACCACACGTCAGGGTCCACGTGCAGTTGGTGACACTGTAAACACAAGAACAAGGCAGCTGGGCCCTGCTTTCAAATAGGACGTGGTCTGGCAGAGAGGCTGCGTGCAGGCAACCGCGACATCATTGCTGTGATGGGCTCCTCAGTTCTGCTGGCCTGGGGCCCTCTCCAGGTGGACTGCAGAGACGTCAGTGTGGACAGGTGGCTGCTGCCATCCATGGCCACTCAGCACCTTGGTGGCTTCGTTGCAGTAGATTCTAGTGCTCTTACTGCATTTCTATACTTTGAATACAGAAAGAACTATTGAGAAACTCTACAAATGCACAAGCACTCTTCACCTGGGAGGTAACAGAGCTGGGTTGGCTCTGTTGACTGTCTGTAAAAGCAGGCATTTAAAATCAAATTCCATTTTGTGATTTGTGGATACACATGGGGTAAACACTGTTGTCAGAGGAAAGAGTGGAAAATGATTTGTCTTTGTGAACTGTAAAATACTTTAATTCTTGGAACGCACTCTCGGGTATGTTCAAAAACTCTACGTTTCATTTTCCCTTTGTTGTCTGTATCATAGCAAGAGCTGGGTTGAGTTTAGTTCAGGATAAAGAGGTTATGTGAGATTGGGAAGAGTGGGGTTTGCACTGATGCATTTTGACTTTAGGTGGTGTGTGATCTGGGTCACCTCTCTGGCAATGCCATCAGAATTCTTTGACTTAAACTAAAGCCTGTCCTTTTGAGGGAAGCAAAGAGAATCTACACCTTCTGCAGAGACAGATATCTGACTGCATCACGTCCCGGGGGCCAAGGAAAGTGATAGAGGCATGTTAAGTCTGTTAGTAAGACTCCACTATGGCACCATCTTGGGGAAAGTATTTGGGGGAGAAGATGTTTGTGCAGGTTTGGGGATGAGGATGTTTTCCTCAAATTTTAGCAGCCAAAAATCCCTTTGAATTACACCCAGGCCTGTGGTGTTTCTCATCCTCTCCCTCATCCCTCAGACCGGTCCTAACCCTCAGGCCTCTCTATGGGCAGCTTGGAGACTGCAGTGGAACCTCCCGAAGCCTCCTCTCCACTCTCATGCTGCTTGACCCACCCCAAGCCATAGTGGAAACTTTAATATTTAGAAGGAAAGCTTTTGTTTTGTTTTATATTTTTATGGTAGGATAGGAAAATGTGAACTATTTGGAAGGAAATCTATGGCTTTGGGGGAATAAAACTCAGGGAAAGACACACGTTCTTGTCTTGCCACTGCCTCTCCCACCCCAACTGCACACAGGGGTTGGCTGGCCTCCTGCACCTTGGTCCTCAGCCAAGCGCATCATCAGATGGGAAGGACCGAGTCAGTCACCAGCCAGGTTTCACGGCGCTGGGACTGGCTGCCTTTCACTTTCAGTTCTGTTCTAAGGGTACACAGAATAACGAGCAGTTCTAAAACTATTTCCCATTATTTGGATTTGATGTCTTCTCTATTTCCTTGGCCTTCGTTCATCACCCCTCCCTTACAATGAAATTAATTCTCTGAAGTAGGAAAGACTGCACAGTTTTGATGGAAAACAAATACTGGTGCAGAAATCTTCCAAATTTCTCTCATCACATTTGATCCATGTACGATAATAGAAAATAGAAAAGCCTGTTACCAGCAGGGAATAAAGGAGGCATGTGGATCTTTGGTTGCCTGGAATTGACTTAATGTGGGCTTACTGCTTCAGCATGCAGTTTGAGTTAGTCTTTGTCTTGAAGTATTCCTTTTAAAGTGAGATACTGTTATTAACAGTTGCATTACAACAAGCCTGGTGGCTTCAGTAGTTTCCTTCTATTTAGTTTTTAAGCGTAGGAAATTATATTCCTACGCTTAGGCAGAAGGAAAGACAGCCTCTGCCTAAGAGAGACAAGAGGGCACTTGAAAATTGGGGTGCCCCAGAAGCTTTCTTCTTGCTCCCCGCTTTTCCCTAGGTGTTCCAGATGTGGTCCATGGACATCATCAATCCATGCATGTGGAAGGTGCTGCCTTCTGTCCTGACCCTTCCCCCTGGCAGGCCTCAGTACCTGTCATGGAGGTTTGAGCAGATGCAGCACACTCAGAGAGCTCCTTGGTCTGAAGTGGCCAGGGGAGCAGTGTTTCCCAGTGCTGGATCTGGGTCTGCTCCTGTGTGCTGGCTTGAACACTGGGAGACCCCACACCACTGGTCAGACTGGGGAACCAGGAGGGTGTTGGGCTGGTGCGTGTGGAATAGCCGTAGGAAAGAGAGGCCAGCAGCCCTGCTACATGTGTCCTGCAAGTAGTGTGTACATTATAGCTACGATGTTTGTCATTGCTTTTACGGCATAATAACGCACGCTTAAATTCATCTTATTTTAATCTGAGCACATTTGCGGAAAGAAAACAAAATGAGCTAAGCCAATTCAGACACTTTAGTAATACCATTTCTGTTCCTCAAGAAAGTCAGTGGAGAATGTGAAAAAAGTACAAAATTTGTTGACATTTGCTCCCCACTATGGGAGCTTCATAAGTAAGCATAAATAAACATATATGGGAGATTCATAAGCAATCACCCCAAAACCAGCAGTTTAAAATCCGATAAAGAAGTATCCATATCTGGGCTGGGGTGTGGCTTCGTGGTAGAGCCTTGCCTAACATGTGTGAGGCCTGGGTTTCATCCCCAGTATCAAACAAGCAAACAAAGAAAGAGCATTCACATCTACTTCCAAAGTTATTACAGTAATTATTTTAAGAATACTAAATACAGCTGCAGAATGAATGCTTTTAAATTATTCCGAGAAGTCTCGGTTTTCATTTATATTAAAGTATTTATTTATAGCATCTGTATCCTCTAAGTTGATTTCCCTCACTTTCAATTCCAAGTTTTCCTGGGCTCATGCAGCAAGTGAAGTGGTAGCGGCTGATGAGTGGGCTCTGTCAGCAGCGCCCGGCCTGCGTTTAAGTAATGCCAGTTTTATCCAGTACCCTTGGATGCTTCAAGTAGATAAATCAGTTTATTCCAATAAGAGTTTGATTCTGTATCCAATTTAGGACATCAAAGTAAAGTTCTGGGGTTTCTGTTTCTGGATATTGTTGATAATGTAATTATAATCGTGGTTATACAGTTCAGCATTGATGATAAAATTCTTGTTTTTTCAGTGAAATCACATTGTCTCCTGGTAAACAGGAGTGTGGCCAAACTAAAGTTATTACTTAATTAAAAGAAGCATAGAGCAGAAAGATACTTGGAATTATCATGCAGAATTTGACCCAAACAAATTCTGACACTCTGCCAATCAAAACAGAAACCGTAGGTGTCATGGTATATGAATGTCTTTGGATAAACTCAGAATAAATCAGCTACCAAATTGTTCTGATGAAGTTAATGTGGAATTAAAAAAATAACATGGTCTCACTATAAATCCTTTCTTTCTTGCTATAATTGGGCTTTACAAATGTCTCAGATTTTATGAGCCAATATCTTGGTTACACATTGACTTTTTTAGAAATAAGTCTTATAAATTTTAATAGAAATTTGTATTTTGTTCAAAATGTGTCAGAAATTTTTATGAAACTATTTAATGAAAAGAACACCGTACAATTGGATACAGATGTCTTGTGCTCCAGGCGATTGATTTGGGGATGGCAATGTGCAATGTATGTACCATTGTTGTGTTCTGAAATCTTGTTTTATTTCTTTTTCTCTTTGAAATAAAATAGATTTGAAAAAATAATTACAATTAAAAAGAGCACCATAAACCTTTATGTTTTGAAACTTTACCAGTTGCAAAGTTGCATTTGTTGAAAATGAAGCTGGCAAACAGGAGAACATTAAAAATTATCCATAATAAAGCAAGGGAGGGACAGAACAAATAAAGTACCATGCTTGTTCCCAGCAGAGGCAGCGGGGATGGATTCCTGAGGTTTAGGCTCAGAAAGCAAAGCTTGGGGCTGGAGCGGGGAGCAGGTCAGGCGTGTGCATGGAGCTGAGTGTCTAGCACGTCTCTCAGCTCAGGCTGCTGGGACTGCAGACTCAGGCACAGACCCCACGAGCTGCTGTTTGGCTGATCCAGTGATGACCTCTGTAGCTGCAAGAGGCGACTGTGCAGCCAGCTCCTTGAAGGTCAGGACGGGCCGAGTCAGAGGTGGACGTGCGAGCTGTTGGCACACAGCCACGAGAGAAGAGACCGCCAAGAAGCAGGGCTCCAGGACCAAGGTGGAAAGGCTGGGGGAGAAAAGGCACAGCTCGTGGTGTCCATAAAAGGGGAAGGCTGAAGGGGCTGTACTGGGAACAAGACGATGAGGACGGAGATGCGGGTCCAGAGGTAGAGATTGCTCCTTCCCCAGGGCGTTCGACTCAGGCTTCTTACAGCGCTGCTGTTTCCGGAAGGTGCTGAGGTGCCAGGCGGGCCTCCTCCCAGGGACGCACGCCCAGCATGCGGGGTTGGAGCAGTGGCAATGAGGCACAGCTGCTGGTGACCGGTGGGAGCCCTGGAGATGGGGGTGGCGGTGTGGGGCAGTGGGGGACAGAGGGAGTCCTGATGCCTGCAACAGCACTGGGGACAAGAGGGCATTGTGCTCGGGCCACTCTCAGCTCAAGAACACTGTCACCAGGTGGTCCTGCTCTGCTGCCCTTGCTGGGTTATCCCTTCCTAACCCCAGCTGGGCTGGATGACGTTACACCCCCAGATGGAGAGATGGGGGGGACGTCTGAGCAGTTCCTCCCTGACAGCAAGGAAGGTGAGGGAATAACCTGAGGCCTGAGGTGGCGAATCCTGCTACTGAATTTTTATTAGGCTACAAATAGCCTGTAGCGGGCTACTTCATAGGCCACAGTGCTGCTACATCAATACCATGAATAACTGACACATCTTGCTGTTAAGTGCTTGTAGTCTTGCTGTAGTGATGACTACAAGTTTGGTATTTTAGAGCCACTTCTGCCATTTATCGGTAAAGGGGACGAATGAGGCAGTGAACAAACCCAGCATTCGGCTTCGCAGTTAAGTTGCGTTTGTTCTTTTGTACACTTTCACGTGGCCACAGTTTCATTACCTGAGCAAGTGGCCAGGGATTTCCTTACAACAACTGCCTTTGACTGAGATAAAAGACTTTTTCTCCTATTATGTATCCTTTCCTTTCATCCGGCCCCGAGCACCTTGGCACGTAAGGTAGGTTTAGGGTGAAGTAACGGGATGGGCACTGAAGAGGCTTTAGCTCAGACTGTGTATAAACCGGCATGGAGGCCTCGCGTGCAGGATCTTGTGCCAGAGAAGAACCAAAGCTGTCCCCGAGAAGTTTCCACTTCACCGTGGCCCCTGTGGAATGCTTCTGCCTTTCCCTAAACAAGCTTGGAGAAGCCTTGAAAACCACTCAGGAGTTTTAAGTGTGTTCTCATTGGAGTTTTGGAGCAGTCTAAGAGTACTAGGAAGATCAAAACATTGTAATTTTAATATTGGAGCCAGATGTGATGTAGAAGCCACAGATTTTAGCAGGTTCGGTGTGGAAAAAAAAGATGTTCCCATTGGAGGCAGAGGGGATGGATTTTAACACCAGCTGGCTGCTTATTTTACATTGATATATCCCTGCCCTGGGGTTTAACTGGGCTGAGAGACAATGGCTAACTTCATCTCTTTAAGTAAATAGCACATATGAGTTGAGGGCAGAGTGTCACCCGATAGCCTCAATTCCCAGGTGACAGGATGAAGGTGAAAGGGATGCAGTCTTTCCCGAGGTCACGCGGTAAGGGACCATGGTGAGACCATGGCAGCCTGTGGCCCCACAAGCATTCTGTGACTGCTTTTCCAGGTCAGCGTTCTTTTCTTTGGTTCCAAGGATGCACTGGATATCCAGGAGCATTTACCCCAACTCACATTTGCCAGGATCCCAGCACCGCCTGCCCCATCTCCAGACAGGAAGTAGTGCTGGGATAGCAGAAGGTGGTAGTCTGAGGGGTTGTCTCATGGCTTCTGCGCGTCCCTGCTCTCCTAACCCTCCTGGTCCCTCTTGTCTTTATTTATTTGTTGCTTTCTCTTTTTTTAAGGCATTGCACTGAGCTACATCCCGAGCCCTTTTCATTTTTAAATTTCAAGACAGCATCTCACTATGCTGGGTTCAATCTTATGATCCTCCTGCCTCTGCCTCCCAAAGAGCTGAGATTATAGGCAGATTCACTTACTGTTTCCTGGTCTTACTAATAGGTTCCGGGATTGCCTCAACACTTGACAGACTGTGTCTCTTTGGCTGGGCTCATGAGCCATGTCCTCACCTGTAGCTTATACTTTAATGACACTCAAATTACCATCTCAAGCTTTTCCCATTGGCTTCAGCAGCCTGAGAGCAGCCAAGCATCTTCCTCAGGGTGTGGTGACAATCCGCACCTACATCATTTCTCTTTTCTCAGTCCTTTAGTGGCTCTGAACACCTCCAGGAGCCTCTGACCCAGCATCAGTCCAGTTCTCTTACGGTATCGCTTTATAGTCCTGGCCCTTCACGGATGCACTGCCAGTGGTCGCTGCCCCCTTGCCTGTGTGCACACACACCTGTCACAGTTTGTAATTCCCAACTCTTCCTGCACTCACAGGTCAAAATGCAAAAGGCACTGCCATCCTTAACAAGCATTCTCAAAGGGACGGTGGGTTACCTTGTCACAGAACCCCCCCACCCCGCTCCGTGCACCCCTAGAGTCAGACGAACACAGATCGTGGTGGTGAAAGATGTAGAGTTTGAGGAAAGCTTGGAGCCCCTTTTTCAACAAGGGAATTTACTCTCTTACACTGAAAACAGTGACTTCAGGTAGATCTGACCCCCGCTTCCTTCCTGTGGGAAACAGGGGAGGTCATTGTCCCAGGGAGCTTCTGCTTCCTTAGACAAATGATCTCTCCCTGTCGCCACTGAGCCAGGGCCTGCTCCAAAGCCCCGACCTGCTCCTGCTTTCCTCATAAAGCACGCCCTGTCTGCTCCAGCGCCAGGGTCCTCGTATGGCTTTTGCACACATATTAAATTGCAGCCCCCGAGCCAAATCTTCTACTTTTTGCAAACTTATTAGAAAGCTAGAGCAGGCAGGCGGCAAGAGCAGGTAAATGATGAACAAGAGCCATTGTGTGTCTGGAGTTATTAAATTTTCTCTGAGGCAGTCACAGGAAAATGCTACTAGGCTTCATCTTACAATAATAGATTTTGAGTCAGAAGGTACCCAGAGGTTATCTGAAGTTAGAAGTCATCTGTCACTCAGGGTAGAAATCCCATCTGTGGTGACACTATAAGCGATCATATCCAGCCTTCTTCTCATACATTCCCAGTGACTTTCCCAGCAACAGGGCATTTGCTATGCAGCTGTTCTCTGTGAGAAAGCAGGGAGCTTGTGTTAGCAAGGCTTTACTTCAGAGCTGACTAAAATATTGTCTCTTTCTAGAATAGACTTCTGGATGAGACCCAAAGTAAATTTTCTCTGTTTTCATCTCTTGCAGGTCACTCAGTGTGAGACCATCAAGGAAGAGGGGCGCCCTGAACCCAGTGCCCATATCATTCAGACTCGGGAGGTGGCACTGCGTGTCACTGTCGGAGTACATGTCCCTTAGTGGTTGCTGTCACTCTGTGGTGAGAAAACAACTAGCATGTTAGTTGCTCCAGTTTTAGTTGATTGAAACTATTGATTGAAGAAAATGAAGCACGGGGGTGAAAAGGTAATCCCTTAAGTGAGTATTTTGATGCATCACTGGAGCACTTCCCTTAGTTAAATTTCTATTAGTAGGGTGTGATTATTATTTTTTGATGCGTATGTGGAGTCTCAGGTCTCTTGCAAAGACCCTAAGACCTCCCCAGGCATCTGAGTTCCACATATTATGCTGTGCTTAGTTTTGGGGGTCTGGCAGCTGAGTCATTTGTTACTCAGAATGCTTCTTTGTTGTGGATGACATATCATCTTCTATATTTTTCTTCATTTTTTGAATAATTATCTTTGCCAGCTCAGGCTGCTATAACATACTATCAAGACTAGGTATCTTTAAACAACAAACAATTATTTCTTACAGTTCCAGAGGCTGCCATGTCTGAGATCAAGCATTTAGCAGATCTTGTCTGTTTGGTGAGGGCCACTTCTTGTTTGGTGGACACCTGCCTTCCCCTCATACCCTTATCCCACTGCGTGGGAGACAGAGTCACATCCCTCCCGTGGAATCCGCCTTTCTGCAGGGAAGAAAATTGCCCTGGTGTCATCAGCAAGCTGCTCTTGGTCAACGTGGCGATTTCATAACAGGTATGGGCCCCCATGAAGCTTTTGAGCAACAGAAAATGAAACAGAAAATGAAGCTTACTCACAGCATATCGAAGACCGTCATACGCTGTGAGTATGAAACAGCCAATCTTCGATGGGGTATTCTGCCAGAGCCTGTTTCTTTTCTTTTCCTTTTTCTTCTTTTTTTTTTTGAAGGTAGTAGAAATACAGCAGAAAAAGACAACAAACGCAATAGAGACAATGCAGTGAAATTGGTATATAACTTCACAGCAGGTTACCGAGATAACAGTAATAGGTACCGTATCTCATTATCTTCACAATAGTTGTGTAGTCAATTAAGTATAGCAAAATCAAACCAAAGACAGAACATTATAAAGTCAATCAAAAGAGAATATTGAATGGAGGAAAGCAATTAATCATAATGAAACAAAACAGTGAAAACAACATTTGCTTTCAAACAGAAGATGGAAGAAAATCCCCCATATTTGCTATGTTGCATACAGTCATCTTCCCAAGAGATGCTCCGACCTCTGTCCCCAGTTGCTAATGGAGGGGTAGGTGGGGAGAGGTTTGGGATGTTTGATTCCAAGCCTGCACACCAGTAGGCTCACAGGAGACGCTACTGGGTCTCCTCTTGGCTCACACTGGAGGAAGGTGCTTACCCAGAGGGTGGGCAAATTGCTTCTTTGTGCAGCCCTGATAGAGCCTGTTTCTTGACTGTGACAGGGCCTCGGAGGGGAGGCGGCTCCACACTCCTCATGATCTCCGGATTATGTGCCATCAGTCACTGTGTGATCCCCATATGAGCAGAGTATTAGTGCTATTCATATGTACATGGCTTCAAATTTGGATTAATCATAGACATGTGGATATTCACAGAAAGGTGAACATTCTGCATGTAACTTGGAGAGAAAATTTTCTTTATGTGCTCTGTGTGTTGAAATTCTATTTGGCCAATCAAATGCTGTGATAATTAGTTACTCATGAAGCCTGTCCATCTGATACAACTTACCAAGTACTTTCAAATTTTCAGATAACAAGGAAGTATATTGAGTCTTTTTTAAAAATTTTATTTAAAGAGAAAACAAAACAACAGAAAAAAGGGTAGCAACAAAACAGAATTCCAAGCAAAAAAGGAACTAACAAAAAACACTACTTGATAAATTATATTCTGTCATCTTGGAAATAATTGTTCAAGTTACAAAATTAAAACATACAAAGTAGACATTCAAACAGTGACTCTGTTAACAGTTCTGCTCCACGATCTAACTAAAACAGTAATATGGTCATTCATCTTACACACTTATACATACATGCAGTTATATCCTTTAGAGCACTTTCTTTCCTCTCTTTTTTTCAGTAGCAATTATACATTTTGCGTTTTATTACTCCTACATTTCTTACTGCTTTTTACACTAGAGACACAATGTGATATTTATAAATATGATTCTTATTTGTTTCACTAATGAGGATAGTCTCAAGTTGTCTCCATTTACCTATGAAGGCCCCAAGATCATCCTTTTTCACATCTGAGTAATATTCCACTGTATAAAAATACCACATCTTTTGTTTATTTTAAAGAGAATAAAACAAAAGAGGACAGAACAAGGCAGATCAGAACAGAACAACATAAGCAACACAGCACTTTACAACAGGACAACTGGAAATTAACAGTATCTATCATAATATCTCTTTGTTTGCTATAGTTGAGCATAGTTTCAAATACAACAATATCAAACATAACACAATAGTATAAAACATTCAAAAGAATGAAACAATTACAGAGCATTCTGAATCAAATAACAGAAAATGATCAATGGCTATTATAATATCTCATTTTCCATGAAAAAATTTGTTTATACTAACACACATATTAAAATCGCAATAAGACACAACATGATAGAACTGATGGTAATAGAAGAATAAAAGCATGGTAGGACTTCAAAGCAAGACAATATTAAATCAGCAATGGTTGCCATAATGTTTTGTTTTCCTCAAAACAGTGGTTAATACCATCACACATAATAAAGTCAAACAAGACAGAATAAAACCATTCCAACTATGAATGAAAACATTAAAAGGCTTCAAAACTATATAATGGGGAGTCATGATTACCATAAAATCTTATGTACTCTTACCAATCCTTATATTAGGGAGACTATATGGTATTTATACATGTGAGTTTGGTTTATTTCACTTATGAGTATGGTCTCAAGTCGTGTCCATTTATTTATAAATATCTCAATGTGATCATTCCTTATAGCTGAGTAGTACTCCATTGTATAAAATACCACAACTTTTTTATCCATTCCTCAGTTGATGGGCACTTGTTGTTTCCAGGTTCTGGCTATTACAAATTGTGGTGCTATAAACATGGGTGCACATATATCACTGTGGTATGTTTTCAGTTCTTCTGGGAATATGCCCAAAAGTGGAATAGCTGGGTCAAATGGGACTTCCAAACCCAGCTTTTTGAGTTATCTCCAGACTGACCTCCACAGTGGTTGCACCAGTCTACACTTCCACCAAGGGTGCAGAAGAGTTCCTTTTCCCCCACAGCCTCTCCAGCATTTGTTGTTGGTAGATTTTTTTATCCTGGCCATTCTTTCTGGAGTGAGATGGAATCTCAGTGTGGTTTTAATTTGCATTTCTCTAATGACTAATGATGATGAACATTAAAAATACCACATCTTTTTCATCCACTCTGCAGTTGATGGGCATCTTGGTTGTTTCCAAGATTTAGCTATTACAAATTGTGCTGCTATAAACATGGGTGCACATATAGCACTGTGACATGACCTTTTCAATTTTTCTGGGAAAATACCCAGGAGGGGGATAGCTGGGTTGAATGGAACTTCCAGTCCTAGTCTTCTGAGAATTCTCCATACTGATTTCCATAGTGGATGCACCAGTCTACACTCCCACCAACAGTGGAGGAGTGTTCCTTTTTCCCCACAGCCTCACTAACATTTGTTATCAGTTGATTTCTTGATGGCAGCCATTCTTTCTGGAGTGAGATGACATCTCAGTGCTATTTTAATTTGCATTTCTCAAATGACCAGTAATGGTGAACATTTTTTCATGTATTTATTTGCCATTTGTATATCTTTATCTGAGAACTGAGTGTTCATCTCCAATGCCCATTTCTGGAGAGGGTCTTTGAATTTGGGGGGCTTGATGTTTTTCAATTCTTTATATGTTCTTGATATAAGTCCTTTGTCCAAGGGGTTGCTGGTTAAAATTCTTTCCCATTCTGTGGGTTTTCTTTTCATTCTGTTGGTGATTTCTTTTGAAGTTCAGAAACTTTTCAATAATATGAGATCCTAGTTATTGATTCTCTGAAGCGTTTCCCATGCAGTTTGCATTTTGTTCATGTATTCTCTGCCTACCCCTATGTCTCCAAGATTTCTACCTACCTTATCTTCCAGCAGATTTAGTGTTTCTGTTTTAATGTTTAGGTCTTTGATCCATTTAGACTTTAGCTTTGTGCATGGTGATAAGCATGGATCTACTTTCAGTCTTCTGCATGTGGAGAGCCAATTTTTCCAACACCATTTATTAAAGAGGCTATCCTTCTTCCAGTGAACATGTTTAGCCCCTTTGTCAAATATCAGGTGGCTGAGTGTCTTTGCACTTAGACTTGCATCTTCCAATCTGTTCCATTGATCCTCAGGTCTATTTCTTTGCCAGTACCATGCTGATTTTATCACTGTGGCTTGGTAGTACAGCTTCAAGTCAGGAATTGAGATGCCTCCTGCCTTGTCTTTATTGCCCAGAGTTGCCTTTGCTATTCTAGGTTTCTTCTGGTTCCAAATGAATTTTAGGAGTATTTTCTCTAGATCTGTGAGGTATGCCAATGGTATTTTGATTGAGATTGTGTTAAATCTGTATAACAGTTTTGGGAGTATGGCCATTTTCACAATGTTGGTTCTTCCTAGCCAAGAGCATGGAATATCCTTCCATTTTCTAATATCCTCTTCAATCTCCTTTTTTAGTGTAGTGTAATTTTCAGCATATAGGTCTTTTACATTCTTGGGTTGATTCCTAGGTATTTCATTTTTTTTTAGATGTTATTGTGAAGGGCGATATTTCCTTTATTTCTCTCTTGGTGAGTTTCTTGTTTGTGTACAGGAAAGCTATTGAATTTTGAGCTTTGACTTTGTAGCCAGCTACACTGCTGAATTTGTTTATTACTTCTAATAGTCTTTTAATGGAGTTTTTGGTGTCTCCTATAGAGAGTATCATGTCATCTGCAAATAGTGATAATTTAACTTCTTCCTTTCCTATCTTTATTCCTTTTATTTCTCTCTCGTCTGATTGCCCTGGCTAGTGTTTCCAGAACTATATTGAAAAGGAGGGGTGAGAGTGGACATCCTTGTCTTTTTCCTGATTTTAAAGTGAAAGCTTTCAGTTTTTGTCCATTTAGTATAATATTGGCTGTTGGTTTGTCATAGATGGCCTTTATAAGGTTGAGGTAGACATGGTGTATTCCGAGTTTCTGAAGGGTTTTTATCATGAACATGTGTTGGACTTTATTGAAAGCTTTTTCTGCATCTATTGGGATGACCATGTGGTTTTTGTTTTTGGCTCTGTTGATGTAGTGCATCACATTTATTGATTTGCATATGTTAAACCATCCCTGCATTCCTGGAATGAGCCCCACTTGGTCATGATGTATAATCTTCTTGATGATTAGCTGCATTCTATTTGCCAGTATTTTATTGAGAATTTTTGCATCAATGTTCATTAGTGAGATTGGCCTATAGTTCTCCTTTTTGGTTGGGTCTTTGTCTGGTTTTGGTATCAGAGTAATACTTGCCTCCAGGAATGATTCAGGGAGGATTGCTTTCTTTTCAATTTCATTGAAGAGTTTAAAGAGTATTGGCATCAGATCTTCTCTAAATTTCTTGTAGAATTCAGCTGTGAATCCATCAGGACCTGTGCTTTTCTTTGTTGGTAAGTTTTTAATTACATTTTCAATTTCAATAGCTGATATTAGGTTATCCAAAATTGCTATATCTTCTTGGTTGAGCTTTGGTAGTTCATATGTTTTTAGAAATCTGTCCATTTCCTCTGTGTTTTCCACTCTATGTGAGTAGAGATTTTCAAAGTAGGTATTCATGATCTTTTGAATTTCCATGGGACCTATAGTAATTTCCCCCCTTTCCGTCCTTATTGCATGAATTTGGGTTTTTTCTTTCTTTTGTTTATAAGGTTAGCTAGAGGTTTGTTAATTTTATTTATTCTCTCAAAAAAACCAACTTTGTGATGCATTAACTCTTTGTAATTTTTTTAGTTTCAGTTGCATTGATTTCTGCTCTAATCTTTACTATTTCCTCTCTTCTATAAGCTTTGGGTTTCACTTGCTTTTCTTTTTCTAGAAGCTTGGGATGAAGCATTAGGTTGTTTATTTGTGCCCATTCTGTTTTCTTGATATGACAATTTATTGCTATATATTTCTCTCTTAAGACTGCTTTCATTGCATCCCACAGATTACAGTATGTTGTTTCTGCATTTTCATTGAATTGTAGGTCTTGCTTTATTTCTTCTTTAATTTCATCTGTAGCCCATTGGTTGTTCAAAAGCCCATTGGTTGTTATTAATTTCCATGTATTTATGCAGGTTTTGCAATTTCTTTTGCCATTAATTTCCAATTTCAGTGCATTATGGTCAGATATTATGCATGGGATAATTTTAATACCTTTGCATTTACTTAAGAATGTTTTATGGGACAATATATGGTCTGTTTTAGAGAATGTCCCATGCGCAGCTGAGAAGAATGTATATTCCGATGTGGTTGGGTGAAACACTGTAAACATCTACCAAGTCCAATTGCTGGCAGGTATGATTCAGTTCTATTATTTCTCTGCTGATATTTTGTCTAGTTGATCTATCTCTTTGTGATAATCAGCTGTTAAGGTCCCTGGTAATAACTGTGTTCTTGTATATTTGGTTTTTCATGTCCATTAGTATCTGTCTTATATAGTTGGGTGCTCCTGTGTTTGGTGAATATATATTTATAATTGTTAGTTCTTCCTCTTGGATTTTTCCACTTACAAGTACGTAGTGACTTTCTTTGTCTCTTTTAATCATTTTAGGTTTGAAGTTCACATTGTCTGAAAATAGAATAGTTACCCCTGCTTTTTTCTGGATTCCTGTTGCATGGAATACTGTTTTCCATCCTTTGACTTTTAATCTATGAGTTTTCTTTTGGGTCAGATGTGTTTCTTGTATATAGCATATTGTGGGATCATGTTTCTTGATTCATTCTGTCAACCTATTTTGATAGTTGAATTGAGGCCATTTACATTTATGGATATCACTGATATGTACTGGTTTGACTTTGCCATGTTATGTTCCACTTGTTTGCTTTCTGCTTTTCCTCCTTATTTTATTGCTTGTGCTACCTGGTGGTTTCTTTCTGTTGTTCTGGGGATTGTGGTCATTTTTATCTCTGTCTAGTATGTCTTTTAATACTGTTTCTAGGGTTGGTTTGGTGGACATGAATTTCTTCAGTTGTTCTTTGTCATGGAAGTATCTTGTTTCTCCCTTAAATTTGCTGGGTACATCAGTCTGGGTCGAAAGTTGTTTTCTTTCAGGGCTTGAAATATCTCACTCCAAGCACATCTTGATTTGAGGGTTTGTTCTGAAAAGTCTGCTGTGATTCTAATGGGTTTTCTTTGATAGGTAACTTGTGTCTTTTCTCTTACAGCTTTTAGTATTCTGTTTTTATGTTGTATGTCTGAGTTCTTAACTATTATGTGTCTGGGTGAAGATTTATGTTGGTTGTGACTCTTTGGTGTTCTATATGCCTCACTTATCTGCATAGCAGATTTTTTCCCCCATGTTTGGGAAATTTTCTCCTATTATTTCTGTGAATATTTTAGCTATGTCGTTTGTATTGACTCCAGTATCTTCACTAATGTCTATTAATCTTGTTGTTCTTTCTATCATCTTGAAGCTTCTGGATTGTCATTTCATGCTGCTTTGTTATTTTTAAAAGTTCTATCCTTTCGTGATCACGAATTACAATCCTGTCCTCAAGGTCTGAAATCCTATCCTCAGCTTCATTTAAACTTTTTTGCATGCTTTGAATAGAATTTTCTATTTCTTGGATGTCTCTTTCAGTTTGCTTCATGAATTCTGCTTGTTTTCTACATTGTTCATTCAAGATTTCAATCAGTTTCCCATGCTCCTGTACTTTCTTCTCTATTTCTTCTTTAGTTGCACTCAGCAACTCCTTTTCTAAGGCTGTTACTTCTATCTTTACATGGGAGAGTACTTCTAATTTGATTTCCTCTATGGCCTCATGGAGTTGTTTTTTTATTTCATTTGCTATCTTTTCAGAGATTTCGAGTGTGTTACTTTTGGAGTCCTCTATTTCAATGTCTTTTGTACTTGCAACTGGTGGACTCAATGTTTGAGATTGCATTTTGCTTTTTTGTTTTGCCATTTTCCTCTTTTGAGTTAGTGTTTGGTCCTTCAGACCCGCTAGTGTGAACTGTTGGTAGTGTATATCTTGGGGTCCTAAAGTAAGATTGATTTTTGTCCAATTGCTGGTTCCCACAATAAACAGGTGGGCCCATCACCTCATTTCCTGCTGTAGGGCCTGTTGGGTGAGTCCTATATTCTTCCTGGGCTGACAAGCCTAGTATTATTGATGTAGGCCGACTTTTAGTTCCTGCTAGTACTTTCTCTGCAGGTTATTGCAGATCATCAAATCTTTGTGTCTATAGTTTGTGTCGGCTGAGACCCTACCATGTCCCTATTGTGTGCCTGTGTGTCTCATAAGTCCTTTTAGTTTTCTTCAAGTTGGGGGAATGCTTCTCAACACACTCTCCACTCTGCCTGATGTTTTCTGTGTGTAGGAAGGTGTCACCCTCACTCTTGTCAGACTTACCAAAGTCTTACAGTTAGTTGGAGGGAGCTTTACTACTGGCCCTATTTACCTACCATACACCTCTATGTTAGGGGCATACTCACCACACTGACTCTCAGCTGAGATCTTCTGTTTCGGCGAGGCAGTCACTTAATCTCCCTTCAAGTTAGCACAGATAATCTGCTATAGTCCAAGGTTTCTTTGGGCGCAGAGATCCAAGGTTGCCCTGTGTGCTGTGATTCTGCAGGGGCATGCGCTGTCAGGGCCCAGGGGTGGATGCCGGGCCCTGCTTGCTGCCTGGAGTTCACTGGGCATAGTCCAGTTAGGCCTGCTGGTCCCGCTCATGCGTCCTGGGCTGGCCTCATATGCAGGGTGTGATCTTACTGCCTGGGCACGGAGTTCCAAGTTTGCCCCATGTGCACTGGGATTCCGCTGCCGCTGCTGCTGCTGCCACTGCCGCCGCTGCCGCTACCGCTGCCCCATATTGAGTCTTATACGGACTGAAAAGATAAAATGTGATTTAAGTAAGTATATCAATGATATTCATGTATTTTGGAGGGCAGAACATGCTTACAAACATTTAAGAAATAGTATAAAACTAAATAGTAGATGGCACTCAGGAGGCTGAGACAGGAGGATTGCTGTGAGTTTGAGTCCAGTGGACTACATAGTGAGTTCAAGGCCAGTGTAAACTACATAGTGGAACCTTATCTCCAAAACAACAAGACAAAAACAGACTCACCCCACCTAGCCTCTTCCCATGAGTCAGC
The DNA here is from genome assembly GCA_004027295.1 of Dolichotis patagonum. Taxonomy (NCBI): domain Eukaryota; kingdom Metazoa; phylum Chordata; class Mammalia; order Rodentia; family Caviidae; genus Dolichotis; species Dolichotis patagonum. The sequence continues at coordinate 6,430 of PVJX010015470.1, read as the reverse complement.
ACAAGTCTTGGACTCGGGGGTAGAGAGAACAAAGCCACATCAGCAAGCAGGCCCAGTTTGGGAGCCAACGCCATGAACAGTCCACTACCAGACTGGAAAAGACAGACCCTAGCCCATTCTGGTGTGCAGGCTGGCAAACAAGAAGAACAAGCCTCCTACCCCTCACCCACTCCGTAAGTAACCAGGTTATCCTGAGAAACACGGCTGTGATGATAGCTATCGAGGTGAAGTGTAATTGGATGGCTGTGGTGCTTCAGTATTTCACTAACATAGCAGGTCTAGGGCCAGTGGTCTGATCATAGGTTCAGAGGATAGTGGTACACAGTGTGACATCTAGGGGGGATCTCCTTCTGAGGGTTGCAGCCATTGTTGATTCCCTGTGGTCTTGTTTTGGAAGTCCTATATCATTTCCATTGTTTTGTTGGGTTGGGTTTAATTCTCTTTTGTTTTGTTTGATTATGTCAAATCTGATGGCATGAGCAGCTATTTTAAAGATAGCAGGACATATTACAGTAGCCATTTTGGATTTACCATTGGCTTGTTTTAAAGTCCTTTATTGCTTTCATTGTTTTGTTTCTATTGTTTCTATTCTATTCTATTCTATTCTATTCTATTCTATTCTATTCTATTCTTTCTGTTTGATTTTTACTGTGTCTGAAGTTATCTGCAACTATTTTGAAGACATTAGAAGACATTGTGGTAACTATTGTTGATTTCATAATGTTTTGAAGTCTTGTGTCTTTTACACTGGTTGATTGGTTTTATTCTGTTTTATCCTTTTTTTTTTTTTTTTTTTTTTTTTTTTTTTTTTTTTTTTTGTACCAGGGATTGAACTCTCAACCTAGCACTTGCCAGGCAGGTGCTTACACCACTGAGCTAAATCCTCAGCCCCTGTTTTATCCTTTATAAAATGAAAAAAAAAGACAAGACAAAACAAAACATCCAAAAACAAAAACCACAGAATAGTGAAGGTTGTATTATATAATATTCCAATATTTATATAACTGACTTATGTTTATAAGATTCACTCATTAAAAATCTTGGAGAACTAACTTTTGTCATTTAGTTGCACTTAGGACATGAATTATTTTTCATAAAAAAGTGCTCTTTTGAATTGTCTTATAATTTGTGAATAACAATTCAGAACTGACTGTCATCTTTCCAAATACTAACTTTATAAGATAAAAATTCTGAAGTCATATCCTGTGGGTCTCACATTGGATCATCTTTTATGAGAAGGTGTGTAGAGAAGAACACTGCATGACAGGAACCTGAGCCCCTCCCAAATCGCCTGCTTCCTCCCCGACTCCTGACTGGAAGTGAGCCTCGCCTTAGGAACTACTGAAATGTATGATAATAAGAACGCAATTTTTACTTTTGTGCACTATTCCCAGTCCATTCCATATCTCATGGATTCATTCTGTAAGTGCTCCTCAGACTCCAGTCAAATGAGGATTTTAACACTTGAGTCATTTGATGTTGTACTGAAATATGTTTGGCCTCAGTAACGACCTTCAGTATCTCTTCTCTGTTTCAGAGCCTGGAAATCTGAAGATGATTTCTAAGGCATCTGCCGACAGGAAGCATGAGCATGACAGCGCAGAGAAGTCCCTGCTCATCCTTGACGGCATCAACAGTCCCCGCTGTGTCTTAGGAGGGAAGGTAGTAGGGCCTGGCTTTCCTGTTGCCAGGGAAACAGCGGAAGTAAGATGGACTAAATGTTAGGAAACCTGCAGATCACACAAAAGACAGTTTTCTGTCTGTCAGAAAATTCTTAGGCCTCCTTAGATCCATTTAGGTAGATCCAAAACTATTTGGAGGTTAAGATGGCCTATTTGGGTTTTCTCATGTGACATGTGTTTTCACCTTTACATTCTTTGTTCATAGAAAGAAACAAAATGCTATTGAAGTAGACACACTCCCAGTAGGAACAGGTAAGGCTGTTTTGCACTCAACCTTGGAAACATGTGATCACAGACATAATTACCTTTATAAAGCTGTTATGGTGTAGTATGTATGTTTGCAATGAACTTGTAAGGTAGATTTAATTTTTATCCTAATTTTAGAAATATAAACGAATGATTATTCTGCTAGGAGACTGGCTTAAAGGCAGAGAAGTGGGGGAGTATGGGTTCCAGCACATCATCTGATCGCTGCTTCAGGTCTCACTAAGGGAGTGTCCTCAGCCTTTTAAGAGAAGGTCTCGTGTACTGTTCGGAGGAACTTTCAAACTTCGTGCTCTACTCTAATGTCTAATATGGGTTACCTTCTCTACCAAGCCTATTAAATTGTGCTATAAGACTCCACAGATTCATAAATGTATATATCAGAACTACATCTAGGACATCATTCTCTCTCCTTTGCATTCTTTGGTGTAGACTTAATGACTTTTCATATTACTTCTCTAATCTTATGTTAGTTGGGCTTTTTGACGATAATGAGAGAATGTCAATTCTTTTACATCCAAATTCTAATTTGTTAGTTATTAATTTTTATTCACTTATTATAGACTAGAATAGTTCTTCAAGTTAATTGCCTTGAATAGTTTTTCTAGTTAATTTTAAGCAAATATATGAAGAAATATGTGTATGTGTGTTTCGCATATCTGAAAGCTCTTTCACATGTGAATTGCAAAGAATGTGTTTAAAAATTCCCTGGACACAAATTTTTCCTTCAGAAGCCTGTGTGGTCTACACTGTCCTCTGGCATTTGTTTTTGCAGAGAAACAGAAAGTTAGCTGGCTTTTGTTTAACCCATGTAATATTTAAAATTTTTGTTTTTGAAGGTTTTTAATGCAAGTTCCTTAGTTTTTGCTTAAACACTGAAAATATCTAATGTCTCTACTAATTTTCTTGGTAGAGACTTTTATTTGCACAGTCTTTGTCTTTGTGTAGGTTTTATAAAATCCCAGCCTGACACAAAAGCTTCTGGGCTCGCTTTGTGGATGGTACAGTCCCTGAGACTTAGACTGAGGGCTAGGCAGAGGAGGAGAGGGAGCAATGAGCTCATGACTGAGGTGGCTGCTTCCTCGGTCACAGTTCATGCTCCAGACAGGGAGACGTGGCACCTTGGAGTCATACTCGCAGTAGCAAGAGGAATGTGTCTGCTCAGCTCCAGGTTCTGCCTCGGGGTTTTCATTTTCCCATCCGACTGTGATGCTTTGGCTTTTCCAGCAGCCACTGGGGAAGCCTCGTCCCTGAGCCCCAAAGCAAGGCGCCTGCTCGGAGCTCAGCAGTGTAAGGAGGAACAGAGCTCCTGGGGTCTGTGTGATGGACCTGGCCTGGCTGCAGGAGAGGTACAGGCTGCTGGCACCATGGAAGTCACCTGCAAATGGCCCCAGTCCAGCAGGCCTGGACTCATGGTCTCTTACAGTCCCCTCCACAGCCCCAGAGACACAGGCAAGGACGGAGACTTAAAACAGTGCTGAAAACTAGAACTGACAGCCAATCTGTTCCAGAAAGTGGCAGAAATGTCCAGTAACTATAAAGCAAATGAAGGGAAATGAAAAATACCCTGCCTGTGTGGGGGGCAGCTGAAGCTAGAGATCATTCACACATGTGAGGCTGGAGCAAGACCATTCCGAGAACAAAGAGCGCCCAAGGCAAGCCACATGGACAAGCTGCTCCAGCCGAGAGCACCAGACACTGGCCGGCCCACAGCAAGCCAAGCAAACAGGTTGCTGGGCAGAGGGGCATCGCATGATATCAACCTATGAGTAAATAAAGACGCTGCAGTTGTCGAGCAGTTTCTTTCCTCCCATCGGGACAGAGGGCTCCACCTGACCTCAGGTTTCTGTGTTCTCCTTCTTGTCTTTATTTCTTCATCCTCCACCATCCTTCATCCCAAGAATTTCAATAGCTGTGCTGGATGTGGCACACCTAAGCTGTGCTGGGAGTAACTGAGCTGCCTGTCCCCCTGAAAGAAGGATCGGGTCCTCATCGCTATCCCAGTACCTGCCCCCAGCTGAGAACACATGAGTGCACCAGAGAGCACTAGACTTCTCTGATGCATTCTTACCTCTCTTTCAGTATTCAGTCAAGGACTATGGCATCCTGAAAATTCATCAGCAGGAAGGAAGGCCTGAGCGGGCTGTGACCTGGGAGGTCCAAGCTCTCAGGTAAAGCATTAAGGGAAGGTGGAGTTAGGGGTTACCTGCAGTCACACAGTCATGCATAGTGAGGGCTGTGTGTGTGTGTGTGTGAGAGAGAGAGAGAGAGAGAGAGAGAGAGAGAGAGAGAGAGAGAGACAGGGGCAGAGACACAGAAACAGAAAGAAAGCGAGAGTGCATGTGTGACAGCTGGGCAAGGGAAATAGGAGAAATTATGTCAGTCCAGATAAGCACCAGCAGAGGAACACCTGGAGACTCTGAAATTCTCTGCCCATAATACATTTTGGCTGAAACATACTATGGACAGAAAGTGAGGTCACAGGTGATCTGCTGGGCACCTCAAGATAGAGCAACTTTTCCTGGAGCAAAGATGATAACAAAATATAAGACATCTGTGGGGGAAAAATTGCTGAGACGAAGGAAAATGGAACTGAGGATTTAAAAAAATCAACTTCTAAAAGTTGTTTGCTGTTACACTCAAATGAAAACCATTAGATATTTAGGTATTTAGGGGAAAATGGGGTGCTGTCTAACACAGGACAGACTTATGTAGATGAAATGTGAATTTCAAGGAAACTAACAAAGTCATATTAGAATCATAATGTCATTTAAGGTATGAAGAACAAAAGTGCCAAAAATTTTGTCAGATTTAAAGAATTCCCCCAAAATTTATATAAAGAGAAGTCATACAAGGAAAAATTTAATTAAAGCCAAGATTGTGAATAGAGAATAAAGAAAAGAAATTTTCAACCCAAACACCATGTCTAGTACTGAGTTTTACCCAGTTTTGCTCCTCCTCGAGTCTGGCACGGCTGCCCCTGCCCCTGGGAGCCTGGACTCTGGGCCCTGCCTCTTCACACCTCTGCGCCTTGGGGTCCCTCTAGGTGTGCAGGGCAGCCAGGCTCGCACCTGGACATCTGTGACACTCTTACATCACACGTTTTCCCAGGTAAATGGACACCACGGCCCACCCCACACTCCGCCTCTTGCTTGCGGCCCCAAACTCTGATCACCTGCAAGTTGTGGCTGAAGCTCTTCTGGCTGCCCCAGACCCAGCTGCCCTGCTTTGGCTTTGGTAGCCCGGGCCTCAGTGGACAGAGTTCGCACTCTGTGTGGCTTGGATCTCACCAGCCTGTCAGCTCTGAGGGGGAGGGGTCCCGTCTCACTTATCCTTCTGTCCTCTTCTGGAGAGCACAGGCTGTTCTGTGGGACTTACCTACAGGTACATCGTGTGGGAACCACATCTGGAAACGATCTTGGCCCTCATCTTTGCCCTAGAACGTCTAGCAGCGCTGTACAGATGTACTCCTTTTGAGGGAAAGGGCAGGGCATGTCATCTGTAGAATTGCACCTGCTTGTTCTGGGACAAATGTCCCAGAATGTCTCTGTCTCTCTGTCTCTCTGTCTCTCTGTCTCTGTCTCTCTGTCTCTCTCTCTCTCTCTCTCTCTGTGTGTGTGTGTGTGTGTGTAAGGATTGAGTAATTTTATGCCATTCACAAAGTCCTATCCATGCTGACCCAGAGTACAGACCACAGGAGTCACTTTCTGTCCTTGAAAAACATTACTGTTCTCACACTCAGCTGGTTTCTCCTCACTGCCCAGGGTCTCCAAATCCTTCTCCACCAGTGACATGAATTTACCTGGTACTTGCCTCTCCAGGGACTCACCCATCTGCCAATAGGAAATGTACCCAGATATCATGCACTGAGTTCTTCTGATCATCCCTTCACAGAATCTAATACATGGATCAGAAGTAAAGCAGACACAGTAAGGACCAGTGGAGATGCCACGGCGACACTGCCAGGTGAGCATTCCACCATACGCTGGGGAACTCAGGGCTGTGCCGCGCCCTGCACACAGCCCTGGCCCTGGCTCTGACTCCTCTGGGTGCAGCGTTTTGGCTGCATTCTCCACCCCCCACCCCACATACAGCTGGAAGTGGTGAGGTGAAAAGAAATCTTCCTCTAATGTGGGATGTATCCCTGGTATTACTGGAGGTAATTTCAGCAGGTAGACAGACATGGCATTAAATTGGACAACATAACTAGAAAGCTCTTCGCTATTTAGTTCTGTGCTAGTTCTTCCAATTATCTTGAGGAAGCTTTAGTTTGACACTGCCAACATTTCTGTAGCCCTGCCTAATTTTCCTTCTGAAGAAGGAAGACCAGAGATTCAGCTCATTAGGCAGGTAACAGGATGTGGTTAGCAAATAATAACATTATTTCATTTTCATTGTACTTGTCTTCGTGGTTATGTTCTAATTATGACAAGCGACCCTTAAGTGGCTTTTTATTTCTGGAGTAAGTATGATGTTCTTAAAAT